>DWQW01004701.1:0-19269 GCA_018249695.1 Heliconius erato demophoon | reverse complement strand
TATATATATATATATATATATATATATATATATATATATATATATATATATATATATATATATATATATATATATATATATATATATATATATATATATATATATATATATATATATATAGATAGATTATAGAATATATCGGAAGCACTAACAGAAGACTTCTCAAAAGTCTTACAGGGACGGGAAAAAGATTTTTCCATTTTATTTCTTAAAATCCATGCAAGCAAAATCACAAAACATTCAAATTACAATCAAACTCAATCATATTTAAAAAAAAAAGAACAAAAATATATAATATTTTACTTAACCAGCAAAAAATTCCCAAGATCAGATAAATCGCGAATACAAAATTAGATAGATATCCCGACTCAATTTTCACTCTTCTCGCTTATCACTTTTCCCTTAAAAATTCTTTCTATCATCGGCGCGTTTCCCTAATTCTGTGCCTGTCAGTTACTCAATTTTATGATAAATTAAATCTACGATCGCTTCCACTGAGACGACGGCAACATGTTACGAGAGAAATTAATTTTATATACCTCTATTATAATATATAATATTTAAATTTGTATCTAGCTGTCAGCTATCTTCGAGATATTTAATATGAAATGAGCCAATCTCAAATTTATATTATTTGGAATACTTGACAGCTAGTGATATACAGGATGGAAGAGGCAGCGCTCCTTTTACGGAAACAGCATATAGGGTAAAATATTTCAAACCTGGTATAGGTAAAGAAATTAATCAAGATGCATCAACAGTTTGGACGTAGGATTTTTTTTTCATTTCACGATTTTTATCCATACCTGTATTTCGCGTGAGGCGATTACTTCTAGATCCCAATAACATAAACACTTGCTACTACAACAATACTACTAAAGGTTAAACAACTTTGAACTTTATCGCCAATACCTACGACTCGATTTCGGAATGAGCCGTGTGCGGCGGTGTTCCTTTGATAGGTTTATGTGTGCGTGCGTCGTCCTTACAAATGGCGTTTTATTTTAAAATGATAATTTTATTATTTATTTTGTTTGAAAAAATAACTTTTTCATTTTTGGAAATTTATTTTTTTCTGATTTATATTAGACTTTTATAGAGTAGTTAAAACTGTGGTTTCATTTAAAGTGGTGCTTACACTTCCATCCTGTATAAGGTATATATAACTTAAATCATATTCACGCTGTATCCCGCACAAAGCACCCTGCTTTGTGCGGGATACAGCAGAGGGAACGTAGTGTTAAGTCACTCGGTTCCCCACTTACCGCCGATTTCTGGCGGCATTGCGTGCTGAGTGGCGGAACTCACCGCTGCGCTTTTTCTCGACACCAGACCAAAGAAATAGAAATATAAATTTAAATAAATATTCATCTCCTCGAGTGAAGATCGAATCCAGAACCAGTCGGTTTTACAGCCACACTTTGTGGTCCTGCGCCGCGAATGGCCTCAAATTATAAGCCTATATATAATATAAAGTTTTAAATCATACACAGGTAGTTATAACCGGGATATCATATCCCTAAGGGTAGATACAAAAAAAACATTCATATAATGCTAATTTCCACACGAAATTGAGTCTTTAAAATTAACAAAATTCATGAACACAGGACCCGTTCATCGAAATGGAAACGTCCAAACAAAAATTTACTTAAAATACGAAGTAAGGTCAAACGACAGTCGTGACAGGCCATAATACCGGTGTTAATTACAAAAAGCGGGAGGAACGAATGTTCATTTGAAATTAATTTTATTTAAAACCAAGTTTTGTGAGTGTTATATATTTGATAATTTAATTTCGTATGATATTTTTTACTTGCAGGCAATTTGCAAGGTTAGAGGCCTGTTGCCTTAGTTTGAGGGCTGTCGTGGCGTAGGGTCACTTGACGGGCAGTGGGTTTGATTCTCACACGAGGAAATGAAGTATTAAATATTTTCATGTCTGTAAACGCGATAGGTTGTGGGTTCGATTTTCACTCGAGGAAATGAAATCCTCCTATTTATTTAAATTTATATTTCCATTTCTTCGCTCTGGTGTATAGCAAAACGCGGAGTTGAGTTCCGTTAACACGCATTGCCTCCGGAAAGTGGGGTTCCCTTTACCTATCATGTGTACAGGATACAGCACACATTAATTTACTTTTTTTAATATCTTTGCTTCGATAACGAGACAAAGCGCGGCCAGAATTTGGATTTGATTTTCGAATAGTGGTGAACGGAAGTATCTTAATGGGAACATAGTATTATAACACTAGGTTCCCAGGTTCCCTTCGTCTACTCTGCTGAGTGCGGGATACACTGTGAAGCAAAAAAAGTACTTCATGTGTATATTTTTGCTTAATACTCTAATACAAGAAATATTTTGTTTACAGTATATAGCTTGTACTCAAAGGCCATTGCTTGCTCTACAAATATTTATTTCTACGACATACGACCATACTTTTGTGAAAATAAACATCTTCGATTAGACTGTTTCTGTTTTTCAGACACTTTTTACTTACGTCTAAATATAATAAAAATATTTAATTCGCATTTAAACCACGTTGTATTGTCTAACTGAGCTTTATGCACATCCTTATTCTATGAAAAGAATGGTCAATATTTTCTAGGTTATGGTTATAAAAATAAAAAGACTGGTCCCAGCTATTTATCATTTTTTATTATAATTTAACTTTCACAAGTTTATGTAAGTATATAATATCATAGCACTACACCTTTGTTATTGCAGGGTGCTAGGAGATTAAGAGGAATGAGTTTTGTCGTATCAAGAATTACAGAATATTGTAAAAAATAGTGACAGTAAAGTAATACATAAATTACTTTATAGTCACTTATCTTTTTATATTATATACTTACATAATACATTTATATGTATGTATCGACTTAGGTTCATTTTATTCATATAAACTAATACAAACAGCTATCAGAAACGTAGAGCCACAGATCTACCAATAGACTATGACAGGTCAATGATAATGATATACACACATTTTTTTCACGCTGTATCCCGCACATAGGAGAGGAGGAAAGGGGAACTCTTTGTGCTAGGACACTTTGTTCCCCACCTTTAGCCGAATTTTCGAGACATTGCGTGTCGAGTGGAAAACCCGAACATAGCGCTATGGCCTTGGTACCAGAGCGAATGAAATAAAAATATTAATAAATAAAAATTAACTTCCCCAAGTGAGAATCAAACCCACCACCGCGTATACAATCACAAGCTGTGCCACTGCACACACATAATATGATATTATCATTACATTTTACTATCCAATACATAAAAATATACAACCAACCTCCATAAGACATAAACGTTAAGAATTCCACGATATAAATTGAAAGATAACATTTATGTTGCTTTCGTAGCCATTAATGTGTCAATAGTATAGCATTTAGCACTGCCGTCGTTGGCGTGGCATCCCGAGAGGCTATAATTTATTAATGCATAGATTGTCCACAGCCCGACGCTCTACTCCCGATAAATAGATCTTCCTCTAAATAATAACGTTTTGGTAGAAGCTCATCTGAAACATAAATTTTATGGGATTAAAAGGGTGAGGCGGTGACGTTAATGCCCAAAGTCTCTGCTGCCTTCGTGTTGTTTGAACTTGGATTATGTTCATATTTTAATGTATTTAATAACATGCTTATTTTATGTTAAAACTCTACCAAAATTGTTTGTAGAGACAATTAGATGGATTTTTCTTGTCACGTGTCAAAATTAAAGCAAAATACACAAATA
The DNA here is from genome assembly GCA_018249695.1 of Heliconius erato demophoon. NCBI lineage: Eukaryota > Metazoa > Arthropoda > Insecta > Lepidoptera > Nymphalidae > Heliconius > Heliconius erato. The sequence continues at coordinate 15,530 of DWQW01004701.1, read as the reverse complement.
TTACATTTCCTTTCAGCTAATAAAAAAAATACCATAGCTACTTGGGATGAAAAAATATAGGTAAAATTATAAACTTGTCGATAGTTTTCGTCATAATTGAAAACTAAGTAAAAATATATCCAAAAAAAAAGGCAAAATCTCAACTTTAAACACTGAAACTCTCCCTAAGAACTGTGTACAGCCTTAATAAAACACAAAAAAAAAGAAACACATTTTTCATTTTATCCCTTTATAAAACACTCAAACAAAAATCTTGCATTATAACAAACGAATACAAACAACACAAGAAAATCTAACGTTATTGTTCTCTAATAAAAATCGTTCATGTGAGGAAATATATATACTTTTTTGCTCTCAAACTGAGGATTTCTCTCTAATCTTTTTAGTTAAGAGATCTTTCTTTGTACGGAATTTCAGCGTGACATTAATCCATTGTTACTTCTTCGCTTTAAAGTAAAATAAAATGCAATTACTGTTCATTCCCACTCGCACTCTCTGAATGCATGTTCTGCATTCTGTTCCGATATTGACGTGACATGCTTATGTATGTTGCATAAGGGAATAAAATCACGGCAATTTCATATAAAATACAAGCGTCGAGTATATTTTTGTTTTATTTTATTCAGTGATCACATTTTTGTATAATGTAGAGATAAGTCAAGATGTGTTTTGTAGAGATATTTTTATATATTACTTAAATATAGAGTTAAAAGTTAATTAAATAATGATAAAAAAGTTAAATTACTCATATAATAACTGTGTAGTTCTTATTTTCATTTTAACATCTTTTATTATTAAGCTGTCAGAAGACAGTATCTGATTAGATTTTTGGGCATTTAGGGTATTTAAATTAATATTTTCCTATATATGGTATTGGTAATTGTTGTCTCTGGCTACCGTTAAAGTTGAGATGCACTACTTAACGTGAAATGTTTGTAGAATTGGGAAAACAGTGAAAAATCGAAGGTTATTATTAGGTTTGCTGTAGCTTCACGCCGTATCCCGCAAAAAGTAGGACAAACAGAGAGGACGTGATGCTGACAAAAACTCTATAAATACATGTATTAGACTCAAGCAGTAAAAGAAGTGCGAATGTGAATATTATATACGAAATCAATATAATATGAGTCTATGTAAGATTATAGATGATAGCTGGATAGTGCCGGAACTAACGATTCTTACGCAATCACATACCCCCGCACCCGAGCGGGGTCAATGACCTCGGCGTTAAGCAGTGGGTTAGTTCAAACAATGGATAGAAAATATTAAGTATGAAAATCCTTTTAAAATGTCACGGTTTTGCTTTTATAAGCTTATATGTTTATTGATTATATCTAATTACAAGGTTGTTAAAAAATCACAATATTTAGGAGATTAAAAATCTATGTCTTATCTTCGAAAACTAAGCACGGCGTTGAGTTACGAGTGGAGACAGGAGAGTCTAATTACAAGGTTCTATCATACCAATATATACTATAAGGAATAAATTGTGACGTTAAAAAACAATGCATTCTATAACTTTTACAAGAGAATATCCTATTTTAGTACGTACTTTGAGACAAACATCTCCATTCACCAGTTTCAGTTAAAGCAATATTTAAATTAAAGATATTGTTTAAAATAAATGTTTACCAAATAATATGTTATGAAAAATACTATACTTTATTTTTATCTTTCAAAGCTATTTACAATTCATGAGTACACCGCAAACATCAATACGAGATTAAAAATTTAACCAACCAACATAAATAAAACACAATTTCACCAATTTATAATAGAATTCGAACAAAATTTTACCATATTAACAAAAATGTAGAGTTCAGCAAAATGAATCGCGAAAATGGCAAAACTATAGCGCTGTCATAAAATAACAATAAATCTAGCGTTACGGCTTACAAACCGTGACCGACTAATAGATTTTTAATAAATTTGTCGGCCAAATTGATAGTCGGCCATTTTGCAAGGCGACCAGCCTCCGGTCGGCCAGTTTGCATTTGCAATGCGCGGGCAGGGCCCATCAATCACGGGCTGCTGGCCCACGCCTGACGCACACAAATTATGATTGAGATTTATGCCTCTTTGCTATGAGCTAGCCGTAATGGCGATATGGTGTAGTATTGCGATATGCTAACAAACAGTAGATAGTTGGTAAACATTGAAATGAATCCCAAAAAAAACTATTATAAAACGTGCTTTTTCTGGCTGGTTACGGCTAGTCAAGGCGGAGAGGCACAAGACTTTAAAAACGATTGGTTGTGGGCTCGTTTCTCACTCGAGGAAATAAAATATTTAATATTTTCATTTCTTTGCACTGGTATCGAGGCAAAGCGCGGTGTTGAGTTCCGCCATTCAATACGCAACGCCTCCAGAATTGAACGAAAAGTAGAGAAACTCATTGTTTTAATAGAACCGAAGTGTGTTAACACTTGGTTCCCAGGTTCCTCTACCTACCCTGCTATGTGCAGGATACAGCGTGAAGCTGAAAGAAAAAAATAAATTTGCGCTACATTATTATGTATACCAGCATCATATGTTGATTTTAAAACTCTACCACACTAGATATACGAGATTTATACGACGTACATGTCAGTAGCAAAACTAGAAATAGAACTACGAGAATATAATATTACAACACAACACAATTTTCTCGAACAAATAGCAACATCCGCTACTTTTTTTATCCAACTTGCCTTTAGTTTGTATCCAATGATATAGTAAAAATCTGAATATCGAACCTATTCTGCCGAATATACACATACATATATTTTATGAAACGATCGCTATACATAAATATGAAAGCAGGTTACGCGTTTTTCGATACGCCGATATAAACATTGAAAATAGAGACCTTTGTAGCGACACTATTGAGTAAATGGTCCCCCTGTATTGTTGGGTTATCTAAATCGACGCGCTACGTTGCTATACAAATATATAGATATATGTTAGTTGGCTTTGTGTAGCTATGAAAATTATCCATATCTTTATTGACTTCTTTTGAATACAATATGTCAGTACGACAAATGAAAACGTGCGTACAGAATGTCTTGAATTGATATTTTTTTTGTTCAGAATTACCTGTCTTTTTTTATCTGTATATTTTATTACGTAATTTAAGTTAAAATTGTTGGGGAATCCGTTGGGGAACGGAGTGTGTTAACTCTAAGTTCCCTCTGCCTACCCTGCTGTGTGCGGGATACAGCGTGAAGCTGATTTAATTTAAGTTAAAATAAAGTTTAAACTTTTCTTTCTCATAGCAACATCTACGGATATATTGACGTGCTACAAAGCGTAGCGCTACGTAGTCTCGTAGCTTCGTAGCAGTATTTTCCTTTTAAACTATTCTTATCTTCTAGAAATTTTAAATTGTTGAAAAATAACAGCACTTTTCTCAAATATCTTTAAAACCACTTTAATTTGAATCACGTTGTAGCGCCGCCGTTGTAGCTTTTACGTACCAAATGGTCGGGAGTTCAAACGTCACTCGTGTTAGAAAACACGTATAAAAAAACCGGACAAGTGCGAGTTGGGCTCACCCACCGAGGGTTCCGTACAAAAATTAGAGGTCTTGGGCTTTTTCTGAAATTCAATTCTTAGATTAACCATAGCCCTTTCATCTGATACCCCACTTGAACTAACGGCTTTAATACCAAATTTAGCCCCCATTTTAAGGCTATTATTTTATAAGTTTTAACCATTAATGTTTTAATTTTTTTTTTGAAGTGCATCTGTAGAAGCTAGCTGCCAAATTTCATAATTCAAGGTTAACCGGAAGTACTTTATTAATTTTGATTCCCTTAAAACTGTCGAAATACGCGTTTTTTACTATATAAACGGCCATTTTTTTAGTAAATATTGAAATACGTTTTTGTAGGAAATCATGATCTATATATATTTATTTGAATTTCAACTCGATATCTCCAAGCATTCCTGAGATAGAGGCACAGACAGAGAGACAGAAGGACAACAATATGGTTATATAACCCTAAAAATAATTAAAATTAGTTTACAAGAGAAAACCTTTAACCTTATACCTTTAATTATATTTTTCACCTATATTAAAAACATATTTTTATATTATTTTATAACACACGTCAATTTAATTTTATCTTTAATACGCAATATAAATTAAGTTTTATATCTTGTTAGTCTCTAACGATTAAAAGCAGTATATATCAAATTTCTTTATCCCAGCGGACCGCCGGAATATCAACGCAAATTACTTCAGAATTATTTTAAGAATTTCAATGAAACGAGACATTCTTGTGGTATAGAGTTTCACAAAGAAATTGAACTTTAATTTTCTTAAAACTACAGAACTTTTTAGCTCTTAATTAGAATATGTTAGAAATATATTTAAGGTATTCTCATATTAACGCTCTCTCGCCTCACAGGCTTCGCTTTAATATTATTAAGTAACTAATTTGAGTAAAACTAAAATCATGCACAAAACAAAGAATAATTCTTAGTAATCAGCTTCACGCTGTATGCCGCACACAGCAGGGTAGGCAGAGGGAACCTAGTGTTAAGACACTCCGTTCCCCACTTTTTGCCGAATTCTGGAGGCATTGCATGTTGTTTAGCGGAACTCAACGCCGCACTTCTGCCTCGACACCAGAGCGAAGAAATAAAAATATAAATGTAAGTAAATATTTTATCTCCTCGAGTGGGGGATCGAACCCACAACCAGTCGATTTTGCAGTCTAACTCAGTGCCCCTGCGCCACTACAAGCCTCGTGCGTAATTCTTAGTAAAAAGTAAAAAATATGATAACATTCTATTAAACTGGTAATGAATGATGATTTGCGAGTATGTGCTTACGTGAGTACGTATATACTCGCAAATAGAAGTCTGATGTCAAGCTATATAGTCAAGAGCTCTTCCGTCTGATCATAATTTAAATAAATTGAATACGGATACGGAGCTAAATTCCGCCACTTATCACAAGTTTATATTTAAACAACGCATAGACACATCCCTAACGCATTACCTTAATTTAATAAAATAAAGAAGATTTTTATAATTCAGCTTTATGCTATGACCAGCACATAGCACGGTAGACCGCCGAAATCTTGAGGCATCGCTTGTTGAACGGCGGAACCTAACCTTTGGTTCGACACCAGCAAAAAAATGAAAATATAAAATATTTCATTTCCTCTCGTGGGAATCAAACCCACACTGACGCGTTACTGGCCTCAATAATACATAAGATTTAATTAAATAATAATAATATTTTAACATTTAACTGGTTATTTTAAATGGATTGCAGAAAATAATAACAGTTCTTACAGATATATCCATTTATAGTATACTGACGTGATGTACCTGACTCCAGCGTACCTGCAGGCTGAATCCATATTCATGAATATTTTTATTTGGCTGACACCTGATGCTGTCAAATATCGAGCCGGAGCGTCGAATTAAAAAGCTGCTACGTTTTTACATATTATACAGTAAAAAATATATTTTTTTACTTTTTTTAGTTGCACGCATATAGCAGGTAAGGCAGTGAGAACCTAGTGTTAAAACACTACCGGTTTCTACTTTCCGCGGAATTCTGGAGACAACGCATATCTGTACTTATGCATACTTTTGTAATTCAAACGTCCTTAAAATCAGTTTTTATAGACATTTATTCTCAATAAGACCTAAGCCACTTACTTGAGAACAATACTTTAAAATGTTCTACATAATATATACATATATACAAAAAAAAAATATTTCCCTTCTAAACTCCGAAGCAATAAAACTTTTCGTAAAACATTTCAACGAAAATCTGCCATATTGCCCGAATAATAAAAATTGAACTTGATTACGATATCAAATACGAGAACTCTCTAAACAACCAAAACTCCGCACTCACAGCGCCTCTCCTACTGACAACCATAATAAAGTTGAAACCTTTTTATTACCTCTCTTAAGTCGATATTGCCGTTTTACTGCGTCCCACTATGACATGAAGTAAATGAACGGCTCATCGAATCGTAAAACTAAAACATTAACTAAGGAAAAATTAAATATTTGATTTTTTTTAAACACGCTGTATACCGTACACAGCAGGATAGGCATAGGGAATCTAGTGCTTAAACACTCTGTTTAACACTTTCCGCCGAATTTTTCAAGGCATTGTGAGTGGAGTGGCGGAGTTCAACGCCGGATTTTGCCTTGGTGTCAGAGCGAAGAAATTAAAATATTTAATAAATAAAAAAAAGATTGCTCCGAGTGGGGATCGAACCTATAACCGTCGCGTTACAGTCACACCCTTGTATCCATAAGCCACGACGATCTCAAAATTATTTACTTTTATTTATTAATCTATTGTTGTATTTTACAAATGAGTCATTTGGAGCACTGTGGATCAGCGTCGGTAAGCTATGGGTTCGATTTCTATTTGGAGAATTGAATAAATTCATTTCTCTTGCCAGCGCGGTTTCACACAATGTCTCGATTACGAACGAAATGTGAGGAACGGAGTGTTTTAACACTAGAATCTCTCTACCTACCCTGTTATACGGCCTAAAATGTAAAACTGAAAAAAAAAAAACAAAAAAAATACATACATACATATATTTTACACTTAATACCTACATATAAATATAATAAATATATAAATATATAGGAGTACAGAAGTTATACATAAAATTCGAACACAGCGCAAAGTGACGGTTCTCTCAATTTGTAGAAAAAAGGGAAAACCTTTTCTATTAACGGAAGAATCTTGGAATTTAGCCCCGTCGAGACATTAGTGGGTCAACAGCCACATTTGCGTTTGATATATCACGAAATCTCCGGGGAACGGTTGTTAGTTTCGACAAAATGTTCGACTTTGTCTGTTTTGTATGGGCCTCGGTGTAGTTCTGTCGAAATAAAATATATTTGACGATTAGTAAAGCTTAATATAACTATAAGGCTTTGAGGCCACTCGTGGCGCAGGGGCACAAAGTGTGACTATAAATCGACTGGATGTGAGTTCGATCCCCACTCGAGGAAATGAAATATTTATTTACATTTATGTTTTCATTTCTTCGCTCTGGTGTCGAGGGGAAAGCGCCGCGTTGAGTTCCGCCACTCAACACGCAATGCCTCCAGAAATTAGCAGAAAGTTGGGAACGGAGTATCTTAACACTAGGTTCCCTCTGCCTGCTCTGTGTGTGGGATACAACGTGAAGCTGAAAAAAAAATTATTTATGCCGTACTAAAGTACTTTTTTTTCAACTTCACACTCTATTCTGAATACGTAAGTAGAGTACGCAGATGGAGATTGTAATGTTAAAAAAACCTGTTCTCCACTTTTCGATTGAACTTATGATTAAGATATTTCGTGTCGTAACCCAGCGCCGTACTTTACCTTATTAGAGTATTTTGAATAAATCTAAATAAAAATATTCCGTTTTATTAAAATTAACGAATGTCATTTTATACAATTTAACATTCTTCATATATAGAATTAAAAAGAAAAACAATGATAAAGGTATCTTTATCACTAAAACTTATCTCCTAATAAGACAACTTCTATCGTAAAACGCTAGTCGTTACAGATAAGCCTGGCCAATGCGTAATAAATATTCAAACATTCAACAATAAACATTTGCTTTTATTTCTTTAGAAAACATCGATGTGGTTAGAAAGATCCCTTGAAAAATAGTACAAAAAAAATACCGTTCAAAGAAATTGGTAGAAGATTAAAAAAATGTGTTTAAATACTTGAATTGAACTATACAAGTCATATATAAATTTTCATTATGAAGCCAGTCGTGGAGCATTGTAAACGAGAATGGTTGTGGGTTTGATCCCCACTCAAGGAAATTAAATATTTACTTAAATTTATATTTTTATTTCTTACATACTGGTATTGAGGCAAAACGCGGTGTTGAGTTTCGCCACTCAATAAACAACTCCTCCAGAATGCGACAGAGTGCCTTAACACTAGGTTCCTTATGCCTATCCTGCTGTATGCGGGATACATCGTGAAGCTGATATATAAAAACTATCGAGTCCAAAATACAATCATATTTACTTAACATCAAATCAATAATATTGCAACACTACCATTTTTTACTGAAGTTACATACGTACGTACGTAAGTAGAGTAGTAAGAACTCATGGTAGGGGACCTGGGTATGCACTATACGGCTATTTATTCGAAGCCTGGCTCCCTGCCAATTTGTCTAATGCCAGCTATGGCCCATTTACTAGTCAAGAATGTATATAATGTATTACTATGAATGTTAACCTAAATGGTAAAAGTAAATATTTTTAGGCGACACAATTTTTGTTTCCTGGGTATAGTATGAAGATTTCTTTTTTGTAATAAGAGAGAATAAAATGAAACATAAAACGTGAATATTAATAACCATTTCAAAGTTAAAAGTGTTTTGTTTTTTCTCTGTACACTTTCATAAGTTTCTCTTTTAAATTTACAAAAATATTTTTTGCTTGTATATTATATAGTAATCCTACTTATGTTACTAATATTTTCAATTAGAAAGTTTGTGAGTATGTATGTTTGTTACACTTTCACGCTTAAACGAATTTTGATGAAAATGTTGAGTGATATAGCTTATACATCAGAATAAAACATACGCTACACAAACATAAGCTACAAATTATGCCTTTTCTTGTATTATTTGGGTATAATAGAACACTAAGTTCAAGCGGGCGAAGCCGCGGTTGGATATTCTAGTTTTATATAGATGTTTTGTCTATAAACCAACCCCCACTAAACCCTTTTATGGTTGACATTAATATAATAATATTATTGCATTACTCAACTCATGAGTAAGACACAGAATGAAAGAATATAGCGGCCGTTAGTTATGTAAACAGCACACTGTATCCCGCATATAGCAAGGGAGGCAGAGGGAGCCTAGTGTCAGGACACTCAGCTTCTCACTTACCGCGCCTTGAAAGGCGAAAAAGGCGAAACACAACGCCACATTTCGAATCGAAACAAAGCAAATATCAATTCTATAAAAATTCTACATTCTTCCTCAATGAAAAAAAAGAAATAATATTTACTTTGAGTACCACCACAAAGACCATCTATGTATACGCGGGGACTTTTTGATCAATACCAGTCGTGCTGACTGCCAAAAGTTTTCGAGCAAAAACTCTGATATTTTGTCGTATTTGGTTAGTTTCGCTTCTATATCCGATAGCCAATATGTATGGATATAATGATTTATGACGTCGCTGGAAGAAAAATTGCTATACGTATTGATTTCACCGAAAATACAGAATGTAAAAGTTTTTTTTTTCTACGAACAGCGCCTTTTACATGGCTTAGAAAACGAAAAAATCGTTTTTTTTTAGTCACACAGAGTATCATAAACTATAATATTAATACACTTTATTTATCATCATTTACACTTTCTTTGAAAAAAGTTATTTTAACATAAATTAGCTATATAATTAATGTTTTTCTTTTTGACAGTGGCACTGTTCCCGTTCTGTACTGTATCGGAATTTAACCATGTTTATTCCTTCAAATTTGACATTTATTAACAAGTAGATAACAGCTAGGTAAACACAGTAGAACATTATTTTTGATCTTAGTGACAATTTTAAGTTTCGGAAAATGAAATATTTAATTTTTTTATTAATCTTTCGCTTTGGTGACGAGAGAACACGTAATGCCTTAAGAATTTTACAGAAAGTGGAGAACTTAACTGTCTTGATGAGTACGGAGTGTTTTAACACTAGGTCTCCAGGTATTTTCTGCCGATATTGCTATGCGCGGGATACATCGTGAAGCGAAAAAAAAAAATTGTTTGCCACTGGGTTTTGTAACATATAAAGCCAATGTTTTTGTTTGCATTTTTCCTTCTCGTGTTTCAAATCATTCCCCTACCTCACTTCTTATTTCAAATCTAAGCCCCGGTTTATTGAGCCATATTGAGCAAATATTTACATGATCAATACAAATAAATTACATTTCTCCAGTTAGGTCTGAAGCAAATAGCAATGCAGCCAGTATCTGATACAGATCTAAGATGAAACGATATATTTTTTAATGCGCAAAACTTAGATTTTCTAAAAAGATTAAATAATATTTTCATGTTACAAAACTAAAATGACATTCACAAAGAAAACAAAAATTAGATAACAATTTTCGCATACATGTACGCTTTCAGGCGACGCGACGTAACGTATGACGAGGCCTGGCTGGACGTGCATACGATTTGATTACTTAATAAAATAATATCAGCCCAAACACAGGAGGGTCCCGATTAGCGAAAAAGGTAGAACAAAAAGCCGAATCCGTATGAAAGTTCGTTTAATTGCATCACTTTGATATGAGACGGTTGTAAAATCAAGGAAATATAGAGAATTTTATTTTTAACTCAACGTTGGACCAAATTGGCCAATGGTGTTAAGTTGGCTGGGTGTGAGAAGGATGAGCTGGTTTCCAAGTTATTTCTTCAAGTCCACCATGGCTGGGTGCGTTGGGCCAACGTGGAGGCAGCATTAGGGACGCGCAGACCATGCGGTGGTGTTATTGAGTTAGTGCCGGCGCCCGGCGCATTGCAGTCTTTTCGCTCATAGCGAGGCTGAAATTGGACAAATTCTATATTTGCCTTTTATGGACATGTATTTTTTGAATTTGAATGTTGATATGATGTGATTTGATCGTGTAATTTTTCTTTATTTGACTTGTTTTGAGACTGTATTGTGCGTTTTTTTTTATTTGCGATAAGTTGTTAGTTTAAACTACTAAAAATAGTAATGTCAAAAATTTTGTTTTAATGATATAAGCAATTATTTAAAAAAAAATAGTTTTGAATTAATTTTTCACTTATATCTATCTCATTTATTTCATCGAAAAAATACGATTCTCATATACGGTTTAAATTCAGTTTTCTTTATTATATGCGGATAAACTTCTCTTAACATATAGTATTTTTTTTATTTAAGTCGAATATTAAGTATCTTTTAATAATATTTTAGGCAATTCTGGAGGCATTGCGTGTTGAGTGGTAGAACTCAACGCCGCGCTTTGCCTCGACACCAGAACGTCATCATCTCCTCGAGTGGTGATCGAACCCACAACCAATCGGTTTTACAGTCATACTTTGTGCCACTGAAATAATAACAAATATTATCCAAAATATAAGTACCTTCGCCAGCACAATTTACTCAAAATGAATTGAAAATTGACACTTCATTTCAGTTGACAAACTCCGGTAATGACGTGTAATATCCAACTATACGGTCGGCACCTACACGACCGGATACAATAATAACCTAGTGCGATCGGCAGGTACTAAAACCTACGCAAGGTGCTGTTTAACTGTTGCAAATATTATAATAATCAGCTTCACGCTGTATCCCGCACACAGCAGGGTAGGCAGAGGGAACCTAGTGTTAAGACACTCCGTTCCCTACTTTCTGCCGGATTCTGGAGGCATTGCGTGTTGAGTGGCAGAACTCAACGCCGCGCTTTGCCTCGACACTAGAGCGAAGAAATGGAAATATAAATTTAAGAAAATGTTTCATCTCCCCGAGTGGGGATCGAACCCACAACCAGTCGGTTTTACAGTCACACTTTATGCCACTGCGCGACGACTGGCCTCAAGACTAGATATTATTTTTATTCAGACTGCAAATATTATTTTTTATATTAATTTGCAAAAGTTTAAATTGCAATAATATTTATTGATGATTTTTCATAATTTTACAATATTATTTTCTTTAGCTTTACGCTGTATCTCGCACAAAGTAGGGTAAGCATAACTTAGTGTTAGGATACTCCGTTCCTGTTAAGTTCACTTCCGTTCCCTAATTCTAATTCTGGAGGCATTAAGTGGTGGAATGTTTGTGTTACCAGACCGAGGTAAAAAAAATATTAAATATTTTATTTCCTCAAGTGGTAATCGAACCCGTAACCTGTTGCGTTTCCTATCGTATGCTTGTGCCCCTGCACCACGACTATCTGATGACTTATAGATCTGACAATAGAAAGGATTTGTTGAGAAGAAATTAAAAAAATAACTAATGCACCCACCTGTCTTGCTAAAATAACTTTTTGTATTTGGACTTTTGTTTACAATAATTTAAATAATAATTGACAATTGAAGTGTGTTTTAAATAACTCTAAACAATTAAAAACATACTTACAGCTATCAATTATTATTAAATTTATCTTAAATATTATTGTATCCACAAAGCTTAAAACGTTTCAAATTTTACTGTTCAACATGAATGGCCTACAATGCTTATCACTTAAACCCTAAATGGAACACTCGAACACCCTTTTGAACATTTATTCAAATATATTAATAAACAATAAAAGTAATTTAATTTTAAACAAGTACACATTAAAATAAATTTGTTTTGAAAGGGCATTATAGGAATTGGTATAACTGACTCCATGGCCATTCACAAGCATCCCCCTGACCTTATTTAGGGGGTAATAACCCCCGTTTTTTGTACCACAACGGCGACAGATGTGAGAATTAAAAACGCTACCCCCTTATATTTATTTACAACACGATTCACGACATTCATCTATTACTGGACTGGACTTTTAATCCGGTAATGTTTTTTTTTAGCTTTTAGCTGTACCTGATACTTAATACTAGGTTCCCTCAGCCACAGCGGTGTGAGCTGAGGGAACCTAATATTAACACACTCCGTTCTCAACTTTCCGCCAAATTCTGGAGCCATTTGAGGGAGCATGTTGAGTGGCGGAACTCAAAGTCGCGCTATGCCTCTTTGACAGAACAAGGAAATGAGAATTTTAAATATTTCATTTCCTCGAGTGGGAATCGAACGCACAACCTGTCGCATTTACGGTCATACCACTGTACCCCTGCGCCACGACTGGCCCCATTAACACTCCATCAATGTTATGTTTTGATTTCAGTTTTAAAGTCAAACGTCATTGCTGCACGCAAATGACATTAGACTTTAATTGAAATTGACACGGTTCATAATTTCATTCTAAAATATGAATATTAATTGCATTCAAAATTTTTTTTGCAGATATTAGAAATTGAACTTTATGCTTCGGGCTTAGGGTTTGATTTGACGCGGCGGTGATAACAATTTTTCAGCACCAGTAATTACGGGAGTACAAGCTATAGTATAGCAGTCCGGTGTAGGCGTAATGGTGATTTTTCAAGTTACGCTTTGTGCAGCGTGCATATTATTTTCTCGTATAACTCATACAATTTTATGTTATTTAGAAAGGTTTAATTTGTAAAAATATTATAATTCTAAGCTAAAAATATTTATTTAAACGAATTATTTTGTGCGAAAGCCATTTGTGGTAAAGTTGGTGAATGTTTTACAGTTAACTATGGTTGTGGGTTCAATTTTCTATCGGAGAAAAAATGAATAAGGCACAAACTAAAGAAATGATTTATTTATGTTTTCTCTCTGCTCACCAATGGTTTGAAAGACGCGAGCATGTAACAAGAAGAAAGTCTAAAATAAATAATAATAATATTTTGTGATAATACATTTCCACCTTTAAAAGATAAACCAAATAGCATATGACATTCTAAAAAATAGATCATCAAAAATCTATCTCAATTGCGAAATGTAGGTTGGGAGATAGAAATGAAAAAATCAATCACGAATCTGCCTATAAGTCTAAAATGTTGGCCTACATACCGCAAATCCACTTATAAAATGGAAAAATAAACACGGCACCATTTACTGTTCCGCATATCTATTTTCCAGGCATCTTATAAACTACAAGTATCATTAATCTTTCTATATATATCTTTTTAAATTCTATTTCATATTCCCAGTTTGTTGCATGAACTATCGTCGATCAAGTTCAGTGGACTGTCTGGGCGGTTGCGAATGTTATCTTATATTGAGCTATAGTAAAATATTTAAAAGAACAGAAGTCCGTTTGATCCTAACGTACGAGGCCGTACGCCACGAGGGAATCTCCTCCGATTTCGCAATCTATAACGAATTTTCTTTGCTTGTTTCAGGTACGTCTGCAGCACTTGTTTGCAAAGGATTGAGGCTGAGTTAGAAGTTTTAAATTATTCATAAAGCCTCCCCGAAAAGAATAAAACAACAGTCAAGTTTCTACGAAATCTCAACAAGGAGTTCTAAGTAAAGAATAAACGTAATTAGGTGATGCGTTTAAAATTTAACTGAACGCTTCTATCTTTAAAGTCACGTTTCGTTCAATTTATTTTTGAAGTTTTCAAATTCAATTCTTTGCAGAGGGAACTTGGGGGCTATCTTAGTCGCCAGTTTGTGTTTACTCTTGCTTCTTAATTTTTCGTTCGGTAATTTTTTTGTCGCTAACGATGCCGAACTCTGAATTGCAAATATTGTTAATTGCCAATGGAAGTTAGCTCCCACACTTTAAGCGAGTGATTGTTGAAATATTTAACGTTTTAACAGGCGAATATTTTAACGTAATGGCCTTTGACTTTAGATAATCACGCTCTTGACGCCTATCTAAATTCCTTAGTGTTTCATAAACACTCCAGTGAAGGCTTCCATTTTGATTATTTATTTGAATTACATCTCAATTAATATTCTCTAATAATGCAAAATACTGTTCACAATTGCTTATATTAAAATAATTTTCAGAATCCTAATTTGAAAGTTTAATTTTCCATTCTTAAAATAAATGACATTGAGTTCTTTCACTTTAATTAATTTTAAATTATTGACAACTGTATCCCATTTTTCTAATCATCACGCCGAAGTCGCTTAATCCGGATTTACCCCGTGACAGACGATCACTTCCCGTGCATTAGCCGTGATGAATGTATTTGCATTGGATGTACCGGGATTAGGTGCCAATAAATTAAAACCTGAATTGTGCTCGATTTAACGACAACTCTCAATAAAATTCTTATTTTACTTTTTATTTAAAAGCTTTCCAGTTTTATATTTAAAACTCAAACGTAGTTTACTCAAAACACAAAGCATTGATCACAATTTTATCTCCGGAATCAAATATTTCATACATCATGCTCCGAGAGAACAAAGGAATGTCTATACACAGCACAACACCAGAACAGCATGCACGATTTATTGTTTCCGAACAGTTGCTTTCTCTCCAAAAACTTTGGCGACGGCACCACGATGTGACGTCACACAATGGCCGACAGATGGGCCGACAGTGTTGCCAACATAATCAATTGTTATTGGCGCATGACAAAACCAATCAAGTGAAACATATCGAGTTTCATTTAATGCGTTCAACGACACTCGTATTTATTCTATTTCTGACATGACAATGTTTATTTTATAAGAGGCTACTGACCTGATATAAATTGAAAATTGAATTATAGATCAAATAAATGGAATTAAAATATCTAATATTATGATTTCTATTATGTTTGTTGTTTTCAATAGTTTCATATGCTTCACATCACATAATATAGATAAAAAATAATAAAGCAGCAAACTTAATATTCTTTCATAATAAAACACAATTAGTAAACAATAAAGAGGCGATGGCTCGGAGTTGGTCTTATTCAATTGTCATTGGTTCTTGTCAGGGCCAATCAAGTGTGACTCGATGGCACTGAGCGCATTCAAATCAGTAG
>DWQW01004700.1:0-19269 GCA_018249695.1 Heliconius erato demophoon | reverse complement strand
CTCTGCTGTGTGCGGAATACAGCGTGAAGCTGATTTATTTATTTATTTTATTATAGTTGTTAATCAATTCTGCTTATTAAATAATCATGTATTTTAAGCGGGCGAAGCCGTGGGCGGGCCGCTAGTATTTTATAAATACCTAGTGTATATCTATAGTAATCTATAGTATAATATATTTTACGTAAAGGTATTAGATATAGGTATGTTCTTATATAAAAAATCGAATTAAATTGGCTTCACACTGTATCCTGCACACAGCAGGGTAGGCACTTACCGAATTTTAGAGGCATTGCGTTTTGAGTGGCGGAACTCTACGCCGCACTATGCCCCGTTACCAGAGAAAGGAAATGAAAATATTAAATATTTTATATCATCGAGTGAGTATTCAACCCACAGCCTGTCACGTCTATTGTTTTGTTAGCTCTATTTAACATATAATAATAATATGCTGAAAAAGACGTCTCTGTATTTCTAGGAAACTAAAAATTACATACATACGTGAAAAAAACAGATATTTAAATTTTGTGAAAATATACTTTGCTTACTTTTCATACAAATTAATAAATTTTCAAATTGTAGAATTTTCTTTTATCCAGTTAGAAAAATATTCACATTTAAATTAAATCAAGTAAAGCTACTTTATTAAAACGACTTTTTTTCCTTTTTTAAAATCACTGTTTTAATAAGTTTTTCATTGAAGGTTTCAGTACTTTCTGAGTTCGTCATTAGATAATTTTATAAGGGTAAAGTAGTAGTTTTTCAATATATTTTGCAATCATGAGTTGTTTTAACTATTAACCTTTAGAAAAATATATTTCTCAGTGGGTGACTTCATCGGCATTTTTTTTGAAATAACAACATTTGGATTTGATGAAAAAAAGAGAGTTGAGTTATAAGAAAAAATGTGTAAATTGGACTTTGATTTGATGTGTTAATGAGTTTCCTTACAGCATTCATTAACAATAAATAATTTTGTTACAGATAAGCAGCCCCACTCAGTACTTCTGGTATAGGACAACTCTACAGATATCTGAAGACATCAACCATCCAGAGACCTTCAATTACAAAATAGCCCTCGCTCTTATAATTGCCTGGATTCTAGTCTACATGTGCATGATCAAGGGTATTGCATCTTCAGGAAAAGTTGTATACGTTACTGCCACGTTCCCATACATTGTGCTGGTCATCTTCTTCTTTAGAGGAATAACTTTGAAGGGCATGGGAGATGGTCTGGTCCATCTGTTTACTCCAAAATGGCATAGGATTATGGATCCTGTAGTTTGGCTGGAGGCGGGCACTCAAATATTTTTCTCACTAGGCTTAGCCTTCGGCGGCCTTATCGCCTTCAGTTCCTATAATCCTGTGGATAATAATTGCTATCGTGATGCTATAATGGTTTCCATGACTAACTGCCTCACGTCCATGTTCGCTGGGATTGTTGTATTTTCTATAATAGGTTTTAAAGCTACAATGGTATACGAAAAGTGTTTGGAAATGAGAAACGAAACGCTGTTGGAATTGTTTGGTCCAGCTTACAAATCCATGACGTTTCCTGAAGCGGGACAGGCAGTTCCGATCGACTTGAACGGCAATTTAACAAGTTTAATAATGCCAAATTTGCCGGAATGTGATTTACAAAAGGAATTGGATAATGTAAGTATTGTTAGAATAATTTGTATTTCTTGTTTTGTTTTTAGCTCCACGGAGTTAATGTTCATCGCTCTCTCTTCTGTGATAGCAAAGATAGCAAGGTCTAGCAAAGATCTTAGCTTACTTTTGACATTTTTTCATTAATTTATGAGTTAAGCCATGCTTTCGTGTAATTGTACAGAGGAAACGATTTTTTTTCACCTTCACGCTGTACGCACTTAGCAAAGTAGGCAGACGGAACCTGGAGAGCTAGTGTTGAGACATTCACGACAAGACACTTCCCTACCCTTACTTCGAGCAGGAATCGAATCCACAACCGTCGTGTTTACAGGCCTCGAAAATAGTTTACCTCACATATGAATACTTTTTCTTATTCGTTCATTTTTATTACTATAATAGTAAAGATAAAAAGCGAAATTCCGAAACAAAATAAAGAATTTAGAAAAATTAAGAATTTCTTGTTTTATAATTCTAGAATGGCTGAGACGTTTTTAATATAATCTTGCACCAGTGCTTCGGCTTGTTTAATGTTAAATATCATAAAATGCTTATTCAGATCTATTTTCGTCTTATATAATAATGAAATGGAAACTTCAGAAAAATTATTATACAATTTTTATAATTATTAACACCACAAAAAAATCCACTTAAGTAGTGACTACTTAAGTGGATTTTTTGTGGTAATTTTAACGTATAATCGATTCTATTCAAGTTTCAGATACATCCTTATAATTCAAATTAATATAATATAATAATATTTAGATAATATTTTAAAGTGTTACACACCGAAACTTACCTGCCTTAACACCACCTTTTTAATTTGTTTACATAGATTTACGAGGCTTTTGTGGCGTAAAACACTTTCGAATAAGTTGTTGTTATTAATAATTCCTAATCGGGGAAATTCAATATTTCAACGCTAGTGTAAGATAAGTGCGGCGTTAAGTTCCACCACTTGATACATTAAAGTAAATGAAGGGGAGAACAGAGTGTTTTAATAGGGTCTCTACATATCCTGAAACATGCGGAATGGAGCGTGAAGCTACAAAAAATTATTCTTCGATTCGATTACCGATTTTATTAACTCGATATACACGAAGTGTGACTGTAAAACCGACTGGTTGTGGGTTTTATTCCCACTCGAGGAGATGAAATATTTACTTAAATTTATATTTCCATTTCTTCGCTTTGGTATCGAGGACAAGCCCGACGTTTAGCTCTACCACTCAACACGCAAGTGTCTTAACACTACTCGTAAGTTCCGTCTGCCTACCCTGCAGTGTGCGGGATACAGCGTGAAGCTGCTTTATTTTGATTTATTCTGATGGTATACACTAAATAAATCACTGATATCATTAATTTCATCTGAGATAATGAATAAGCTTGTTTCATGTTGCCCGACATTAATTATTGTAGATACAATCATTAAACTTTAATTAATATATTTTCACGAGTCTCAGTTACTTTAGACGGTAGGGTAGATCTGGTGAAATATCACTTTATAGACTAGTTTTGTTTTAAGCGAGACAAAGTGGCGTAACTTAACGCCGCATGATTTCTAATTAGACACACAGTGCACAGTGAGCAGTTCATCTTACTGTAAACACAATTTGATTGCCATATTATATTTTCTTTACCTACTTTAGCGATGAAACTACAGTGTTGAGTTCCGCAACTTAGCTTCAGAGGGTTTCAACACTAAGTTCTATCTGCTTACCCTGCTGTATGCGGAATAAAGCGTCAACCTATAAAAAACATTTTGAATGGATTTCTAGAGTACTAAACTGGTCCTAAATTGATAGTTCATAATTGATATACATAATTTAATATAATATTTAGGTGACCATAGTGGAAGTTTAATAATGTGTATAATATACGTTAATATTCTGTGTATTATGCTAAAAGGTTTTTGATTGTTTCATTGTATTGTAGCCCGTAGGCACATACGTCGCTTATATCTCATTATATGTCGCTGATATCTTTACAGTCAAAGTGACTAAAGATCTTTATTATATTAAACTTTAAATAATGTAAACATATATGAGTCCAGTCGTGGCGCAGTGGCAAAAAGTGTGACTGCAAAATCGACTGGTCGTGGGTTCGATCTCAACTCGGGGTAATTAAATATTTATTTATATTTATATTTTCATTTCTTCGCTCTGGTGTCGAGGTAAAGCGCGTCGTTGAGTTCCGCCACTCAACACGTAATACGTCCAGAACTCGGCCGAAAGTGGAAATCGGAGTTTCTTAACACTAGGTTCCCTCTGCCTACCCGTGTGCGGGAAACAGCGCGAAGTTTATTTTTTTTTATAATGTATGTTTTATTAGCAGCCCAAGGCAATCTCAACTATCAATATATATATTTTGTTTCTATCGTAGAAAAAATTTTGGATAATTATTATTTTAATAAAAATTATAGAAACGTTCTGTATAGCAGGATAGGCGGCAACAACCTATAATTAAGGCACTGTTACCCGTTTCCCACAAAATGTTTGATATTGGCTATTGATTGGCTAATCAATTACGGAAAATAACGTTAATATAACCCTTTCTCCTAGTGGGAATTGAACCCACAACCGTCGTGCTTAAAGGCAAAGAGTCCCATTGTGTGTCATACCTAATATTGTATTAATTAGAGTTTTATAAATTAAATAACTTTTCAGTTCAATAAAAGTTACTTTTCAATTTTATTGAGAATTTGAAATTTATCTTAAAAGCGAGACTTAAGAGTTTATAGACTTTAATTCTATGCTGGAGTGAAATAAAAGCTCGCTTTAGTATTACGGTCAAGATTTTGTGGTAATACAAACGTTTATTGGTAATATCGATTACAGTAGTGTTACCATTTAGAAAACGCCCTTAAATATTTAGTTGGTTCTTTTGAAATATAGTCATCTTTTATATTTTTTTTTACTTCATTTTCATTTACACATATAGCCGGGTAGGCAGAGGGACCCTAGTATTAAAACTTTTCAAAAAAAAAAATTGTCGCTGAATTGTCGTTGTGTAGCTCAACTTCGAGCTTTGTTTTGTTACCACAGTGAAGAAATTAAAATATTAATAAATAATAATTAATTCCTCCGAGTGGGAATCGAACCCACAGTTGTCGCGTTTACAGTCACACACATGTGCCACTGCGCCACGACGGCCTCAATATAGTGAATACAATCATAATAAGATATTTTTGTTGCAATCTACTTATTACATATAGGTTGAGAAATTTTAATTAGTCTTATTTAGTGACATATTCTTTTAATCATATTCATAACTACTTGTTGCCGTGGTCAAAAGTCTTCAGGTTCCTTCATCCAGTAATACCAATTAAGAACCGAGAACAGAGTATAGATTCACTTAGCAGAGTAGGCACCTAGTGTTCAGACATTCCGTTCTCCACTTTATGCTGAACTCTGGAGGCACTGCTGGTTGAGTGGAGTAACTCAGCGCGCTTTGCCTCGTTACCAAAGCGAGGAAATGAAAATATTTAAAAATAATTAAAAATTTAGAATTTTCTCGAGTGGGAATAGAACCCATAACCTGCCGCGTTTACAGTCGCACGCTCGTGTGTTGCGCCACGACTGGCCTCACACATAACGTAGGTAAACAACAATAATAAAAACAATTAATTCTCTTTTTCAGACCGCATCAGGCACGGGTTTAGCCTTCATAATATTCACAGAAGCCATCAACCAGTTCCCAGGAGCTCAGTTCTGGTCCGTCCTGTTCTTCCTAATGCTTTTCACCCTCGGTATCGATTCCCAGTTCGGAACATTGGAAGGCGTCGTGACTTCTATAGTGGATATGAAGCTGTTCCCCAATCTCCGAAAGGAATATTTGACTGGAGGACTGTGCTTAATGTGCTGTTTATTGTCTATGGGCTTCGCTCATGGCGCAGGCAGTTACATTTTCTTACTCTTCGACATGTACAGTGGCAATTTTCCATTATTGATTATAGCGTTTTGTGAATGTATTGGAATCGCTTACGTGTATGGTGTTAAAAGGTGAGTTTGTTTTGTTAATATTTTCTTGTTATTTTTTTTTAAATCAGCTTCACGCTGCATCCCGTACACACAGCAGGGTAGGCAGAGGGAACCTAGTGTTAAGACACACCGTTCTCTATTAAGACACTTCTGTTCCCCATTTTCTGACGAAGTCTTAAAGCCTTGTGTCTTAAGTGGTGGCACTCAACGTTGCGCTTTACCTCGTCCCCAGAGTGAGAAACTAAAAAATATTACATATTTCATAACTTGAGTGGGAATCGAGGCGACAACCGTCGTGTTTACAATCCTACGCTTGTATCCCTGCGCCACGGCGGCCTCTTTCCTTTATAATATTAATAATTAATAATGCAGTATAGATAATATGTTTTTACAATTATACATACTATTTATACTTTCTATTAGAAATCTGCATTTTGTAATCACTTACACAGCTTACAGGGGCACGCTTTTGTTTTATGAGTTTCTACGCCATTAAAGCTTTTATCATTGTAATTATACGTTCTAATAATTTGAATGATGGTAATAAAATTATTCATGTTTAATTTATTGAAAATAGACATTAGAAACCATGATGAAATTAGAATATAATTATATGCTTTATAGAACATTAATTCCAATTGAAGATAGAAATCACTATGTTTTTTTTTTGGTAAAAAGTAAAGAAAAAGAAGGAAGCAAAGGGAACCTGAGAATAGATTTTTAGGTTCCCTGTTAAGACACTTTGTCCCCATTAAATAAATAAATAAAAAAAATAAATTAATTAAGACACTTCTGTTCATTATTTTCCGCCGATTCCTGGAGGTATTGTATATTTAGAGTCTGTCGTGTTTATAATTTTACTTCACGACGACCAGCCTCAATAGTGAATTTTTATAAAATACTAGTGGGCGCGCGCAGCTTCGCCCGCTTATTTGAACCCGAGTTCTAAAAAACCATGAAACACGTGTTCAATGAAATATTTTTAAGAGTCTGAATTTCAATTTTTATAAAAATCGGTGCCAATTTAAAAAAAAATCATACAAACTTTCAACCCCTATTTCATCCCTTTAGGGTTAAAATTTTTCAAAATCCCTTCTTAGTGGATGTCCAGATTATGAAAATAAACATCTGTTCAAATTTCACGTTTCTACGCACAGCGGTTACGGCTGTGCGTGCCTCTTACCTCAGTCAGTCAGGTACATGTCCTTTTATATTTTTATATAATATTTAAGCCCACGCGAAACCACTGAACAATCAGGCGAGTCGTGAGCAAAGGCTAACAAATAAGTTTCTGCCGACATTGAAAAAAAGTGGAAATTGCTTAAAGTTAAAAAATGTTGGGAATTTCTTTGTCATACCCATCTGTATTTGAGAGGCGATCGGTATTCGCGATATTAACTTTGTACGGATCTGAGATTGAGTGAACTTCTTTTCACGAGAAATTTCAAAAGAGTTAGTAGATTTTTTGACTTCTCCATATTAGTCTGTTTTGAGGTAAATTTAGTATAGAAATAAGCACGTATAATATGGTCTTAAGTCGAATTTAAGGAATGAAATACGGTTACATATGGATACTGTTTAATTTTCACTTTTTCATATAGGTAGGTATAACAAATGTGACATGCCATTGTGGTGCAGCGGTTGTGGGTTCGATTCCCACTCAGAGGTATGACTTATTTTCATTTTCTCTCCCAGATATAAAGACAAGGACGGCATTGGATTCATCCACTCAACATAGTATGTCTCGAAAAATAACAAAAATTAAGTGGCAAGTGGAGAACACAGTCTTAGCACTAGGATCCCTCTTAAACAGACCAAAAAAGGGAAAATATGCGAAAAATCTTTAAAATCTCTTACACCAGCAAAGTTCCATTTTAGTATAAATAAATACAAAACATTAAATTGGTTTTGTTTTAAAAGAATGAATGGTTGAATGTTAATGATATTTCGTACTAAATAAATATTTTTATATAGAAAAAATCATAAATAATATACCTTTACGTATTTAATATGTTTTTTACTTAAAATAATTTTTAGAAAATAAAAAAAAAACATAGTAAGTGCACCAGTCTTAGCGCAGGAGCAAGCGTGCGAATGTAAGTGCGACAAGTTGAGGGTTCCATTTCCACTCGAGGGAAAGAAATATTTAATATTCTTATTTCTTCACTCTGGTAAGCAGGCAAAGCATGGCGTTGAGTTCCACCATTCAACACGCAATGCTTCAAAAATTCTGTGGAATGGGTATCTTAACACTAGGTTCCCAGGTTCTTGCTGCCTACTTTGATATGGGCGGGATACAGCGTGAAACCAAAAAAAAAAATAGATTAAAACTTTCGCCGACAACGTACAAAAGCACGGAGCTTACAACACGAAGGTGCTTAGCCGGAGATTAAAAAGTCTACCGTTAAATGCTATAGCGTAACAAAGCTCTCTCTGAAAGGTGAAATGTTACTTCAGCTTTACGAGCTGAAGTAATATGTATACGTTTCAAATCATAACATCTTTAGTACTTTTGTAATTATTTTTGTAGAGCTTTAAGTTTGTAGGTTCAGTGGTATTGCGTTTGACTGTAAGTCGATGGTTATAGGCTCCATCTACATCCGGGAAAAAGTCATATTTAAATTATATTCATCTTAAGTAATGAGGCCAGTCATGGCGTAGGAGCACAATATGTGACCGTAAATGCGACTGATTGTGGGCTCGATCGCTTGCTACATCCAGAAAATCTAAAAACTTTCTCTAAAATAGATCCTAGACACATCCCGATGCCAATGACAGCAAGTTTATAATTACTAGTACTACTACTACTAGCTTCACGCTTTATCCCTAGGGGGGTAGTCAGAGAGAACGGAGCGCCAAACGCTAAGGTCTCTACATATCTCTTTCCTCATGCTTTTTACGTGACCTTCCTCCAGTATCTTCTCCCTGTCTCCCTCTACCTCTCTTACCACTCACTTTTCCATCATAAATCTTATAATTATTATAATTAAACAATAAAAACTTTATAGATTTGCCGATGATATAGAACTAATGACAGGCCAACGACCAGGCATATACTGGCTGATATGTTGGAAATATCTGTCTCCTCTCGCGATGCTCTCCATCCTCATATCCTCGTTTGCTGAACTGGCCATGGAAGGTTCGGGGTATGAAGCCTGGATCAGCTCAGAAGGTGATACTGAGAAGAAGCCTTGGCCTATTTGGGCAGTACTTTTAGTACTTGTGCTGGTGCTTGCATCAGTTCTTTGGATACCAGGATTGGCTATTTGCAGGTATTTTCTAGTTTATCTTTTATGTTCAAAATTTTTCTAATTACTTTTATAAATAAATATAAAGTAAAAAAGGTTCTTGTACAACATGTGGTGTAGTTTGTGGTTGTATCTAATATAACTTATTTAGATAGATTACTACCAGTATCTAAGTTTTGAACTTATGTATGTTATAATTATTTGAATTACCTAACGGTTTTGTTATTCTATACTTGTTTTAGCTTCATGCTGTATTCCACATGTATAGTATAGGCAGAGAGAACCTAGTGTTAAGACACTCCGTTGACAGAATTCAACGCCGCACTTTGCCTACTTACCGGAGCGATCAAATGAAAATAATTCATTCCTCTAAGAACGAATTGACACGGAAAGATGTTTGGGTCAATATTACCTGACCCACAATTCTATTTCACTTCATTTCACTATATAAGCTATATTCAGAATCCTAAAAAACTAATGAAACAATCTTTTGTCATCCTTTTACAGATACTTCGGTATACAAATAATCGACGATGAAGAACGCGCGTGGTTCCCGGCTGACGATCTCCGTGACTTCCACGGAATCGAACCTCGACCCGTCTCCGCTGTTGAAACCCTATTATTCTGCACTCGACCGGACGGCAGTGAGGGGTGCTGCTGGCCTGGATGCTGTGAGACCGATGATGAAGAGTGAATGCGAGATGAGTTTTGATTTATCTAAATATTTCTTTTTTTAGTTTAAAATGTAACTCTTATTTTATTGAAATCAGTTTTTTGGTTTAATTTGGAATTAATTCAATGAACTTACAAGTTTAGTAGAGTTTTAAAAACATAAACATACATTTTATTTTATATGTGAGTATGATATGGTTAGTTAAATTGCTATAATAGGTTTTTTACTTATAGTATTACATTATTTTTTATTATTTTTTTTATTTCTTTTTATTATACCTTAGCTTATCTTGCGTTCCGGGTGAATAAGTAATGTTAATTGCGCTTTTGACGTTTTTAAGTTTATAAATTGTACTTTTTTTAAAAATTTCAATATTTGCCTGCAAAATATTTCAATATTTGCCTGCAAAAAGCGCAAATACGTCACTGTTGCACAAAATGAGTGATATATCAAGTTTAGAATATGATAGTAACGTTTGAAAATAATAAATTACATTGATTCGGTCACAATGAGTATTCATATAGAATACTTAGTATAGTAATTAAGACGCCAAAATTATATGAACTACTCACGCAAGTGGCAATCTATAGCAGTATTTCTTTGGAGATATAATATGGCAAACTTGAAATAAATTATAATTACATTACATATTGTGTAATAAATGTTTTCTTTTTATTGAATCAAGAAAAGTAAAAATGGAAGCTATTATAAAATATTATTAAATGTTGAAACTAGAATTTATATTACGCATATTTTTTATTATTTTACTTTTAGAAGTTGTTTATACATACCTGTACCTATACTATATAAAGGCAATAGAATGTTTCTCAAATGTCTTCTAAAAAAAAATTAAGTGCTTTTATAGTTATTTTGCGTGTTGTGAGTATATAATAATATAATGACAATAAAATTTAAAAATACTATTAAAGAAAATAGCTAAATTATCTTTCAGAATATTTATTTACAAATATTTAATCTGTTTCCTTATAAATAAGTATTTTTATCTTTTTTTTTTATATATACTCTATTCTAATTGTAAATTAATGAACTAGGATTTTGAAAATATATTTACAAGTTACGTTTGCGAAATGACAATAAATAATCACGACAATAATAAAAATGTTACTTAGATTTATTTCTCATAGATTGTAATCTTATTGAGTAACTTGTATTATAGATTTAGTGATTAATAATTCTGACTTGTAATAAGCGCAGTGGCGTAGCGAGCTTAACTTGCGCCCGGGGCAAAATATTTTTTTAGCGCCCCCCAGGTGAAAACCTTATAATTTCATTTGTAAAATATATTAGCAAATTAATAATTTGAGGAAATATTTATTTAAATTTATATTTCCATTTCTTCGCTCTGGTGTCTAGGCAATAGCGCGGCGTTGAGTTCCTCCGTTCAAAATATAATGCCTCTAAAATTCGGCAGAAGGTGGGGATCGAAGTGTCTTAACACTAGATTAACATTCACTAACATTCTGATATTTAATTTAAGTTTTAATTAATTAATAAAGTTTTAATTAATTTATTTAAAGTTTTACTTGACTTTAAATTACACAAAAAATGTAGTTGAGAAAACAAGGCTACATTTTGAAATGTACAATGTCATATTTTTTATTTTACATATTTATAAAGAAATATTTAAAATAAACGCAGTTTTAAAAGAATAAAATTTAAAATATTTATTATCTTTAAAAACATACATATATGATAATAACAAGAATATTTATTATAATACAACTACTACTACTACTTAGGTCGGTACTAAGTATAAATTTTCCTAGCTTTTGCTTTTCCTAAATTTTCAACGTCTAGTAGAAATCCAAATTTGAAATTAAGGTCACTTAATAACATAATCCTTGTTGAATGCGATCAAGAACGCTTTTCATAACACAAGAAACTTAACTTTCTGCAGTAAGACCAACAAACATCTCTAGCCAATTCTCTGGGTATTTTACGGCGTCTTCTTACACGTTATGTGGTATTGATATCCCATTTTTTACAAATAGACTTCACTTTTTCTATTGCCTCTTCACAGAGATTTTCTGGAATTTCGGCTAGTTCAGTCGGTTAGAATTCAAGATCATGGAACACTTCTCTAAAATTTATTTTAAGATCTTGTAATCTGAGTTGCACACGATCAATTCTCCTTAAGATTTCATACCAGAAATTAACTAAAGTTATGAAACTAAAAGTTAGTATATTTTGCAACAGAATTGAAGATTCACTTCTGGTGTCACTTGTGATGGTAGTGTCATCTGTTATTTTTTATAATAGAGCTACTATTTTTTCTAGCCTATCGACGATAACGCTAACCGCTTGTATTCTGGCATTCCATCGTGTTTCAGATTCACGTTTGACAATTTTTGTTACAGCATTTTTTAATAACTCCCATTGTAACGTTAAACATGAGAAAAAGAGATATATGTTTTTAATTATTCCAAAACATAACACAACAATTGGCTCTTATTTAGCTGCAGTAACTCCTACTAAATTCAATGAATGGTTATCACAATTTACAAAGAATATTTTATGACTTTTTCTATTATTCTTTGTTGAACGCCAGATGTGTGACCTGCCATCAGGGCAGCATTATCGTAACATTGTGATCTGCAGTTTATAAGTAAAATTTCATGGGAATTTAATTTATAAAAAAAATTATTTTCAATCAAGGCTGCTTTTTTGGCATGTATCAGGTTGGCAAGAAAGTAATTTCGGTTTTGTAGTATGAAATAATTTATTTATTTTTTAACAGAGTTTAATATTTAATCATTTATATATTTTCCATATTGTTCGATGACCTTTTTCCATCTTTCTTGCAGCTTCATGATTCCGCTTTCATAGAATTTTTGGTCCTTATCCGCGAAAAATTGAATCAAGTGTGCTTTAAGGTCATCGTCATTTATGAAAGTTTTACCATTCAAAAAATTCTGCAAACCTCGAAATAAATGGTAATCAGATGGTGCCAGATCTGGACTATATGGAGGGTGTGCCATTACTTCCCAACCAAATTCCAATAATTTTTCACGAGTTGCCAAAGATGTGTGCGGTTTTGCATTATCATGATGAAACATAATTCCTTTCCGGTTTGCCAATTCTGGCCGTTTTTTTTTATTGCTTCGTCAAGTTTCGTAAGTTGTTGACAATAAACATTTGAATTGATCGTTTGGTTCCTTGGAAGCAGCTCGAAATACACAACACCTTTGTAATCCCACCAAATTGAAAGCATGATCTTTTTTGGGTGCAATTCAACTTTCGATGTGGTTTGTGCTAGTTCTTTGAGCTTACACCATGATCGTTTTCGAACAGTGTTGCTGTACATGACCCATTTTTCATCACCAGTGACGATTCTTTTCAAGAAAGGGTCGATTTCGTTGCGCTTAAGGTGCATATCGCAAATATTGATTCGTTGGGTTAAATGAACCTCTTTCAATTCATGCGGTACCTAAATATCGAGCTTCTTGAAGAGTCCAAGACATTTTAAGTGGTTTTCAATAGTTGTGTGCGATCATTTAACCTCTTGGCAATGTCTCGAACAGTAATATGACGATCATCTTCAATTAAGATTTTGATTTGGTCATCATCAACTTCCGTAGGTCGACCAGAACGCTGCTCATCTTTGAGGGAAAAATCTCCAGAACGGATTTTTTTAAACCAATTCTGACACGTGCGCTCTGTTAAACAATCATCACCATAAACTGCACATATCTTTTTGTGAACGTCAGCAGCTTTCTTTCCTTTACGGAAATAAAAAAGTAAAATATGCCGAAAATGCTCATTACTGCGCTCCATTTTGGAAGGATCCCACAACTAACTGTTATAAGAGAATCACGCTTCACTTGCTTCTAAACTAACTTCAATGTGACTAATTTCAAATGTAAAAAGGAGAAGTACAACACTTACACATGTTATTCAAAGAAATAATGCAAAGCCATCTATATGTGAAAACCGAAATTACTTTGTTGCCAACCTGTTATATCGATAAAACCCAAAAATGATTCTTTTATAGAAACTTTTTTATTGATAAAATCAACGTCTACATACCTATTGACTTGGGACATTTGTTCTGAATGAGAGATATCTGGAGTTGAATCAAGCAAAATTCCATTATTACTTTTGTTATCTTTTGTTACTTGAAGTCGAACTGTAGATACCAGAAGTTGAATGATTTCATTTTGAATCTGTGGTGATAAATATGAGGTAGTTTTTGGAGTTTCTATGGCATGTCTAATACGATTTCCTAGTCGCGGATCGAACTGAAGTCTGGGCAAAGATAGTAACTACTTACTTTGTACCATCTTTAAGTGCTAGTTTTTCAACATGGCCACGCAGAGGAAGATACGCACGCACACACGCATAATTAAATACCTCATGCAAGCTAATATTCTTTGCAATATATTTCGCCAATGTTCTTTTTCACGTGCGCTTCTAATGATACTTCAATTTCCGTTTTACTTGTTAATCTACGTGTAAGTAATTTTGGGGGATTTGGACTTTTTGATTAGATAAATTGATTAGCCATGAAGCTAATCAATTTATCTTTTTCCTTTCATTTATTAAAACCAGCAGATGTTACGAAAGATGATTGTGTAGTGGAATTTGGTGTACTAAAAATAGTAAACAACAAAAGCAATAAGCGGCATTGTTTTTTGGTGAATATAATAACCAAGATCGGTTAACTTCATTTCCTTCCTTTTCATTACCGACCCGTCGAGAAAACCAAGATCTTGGTATTAGGCGATTAGTCGATGTTATTGCTGCATTTAAACAGGCTTTGTTTTGAAATGGGCTAGGTTCAAGAATAATCATTTCTCTTCGAAGTTGGTCCGATATTATAGGAAGATTGTTGCTAAATTTTAATAAGCCTCACCCTTGTAATTCAGAACGTTCGGAATTACAACAATGCTTTCTGATGTATTTTCTGGGCTTTTAATCAGATGTGAACACAGATTTAGCATTTGTAATGTACTTGGACCACCTTCTTCAGAGTCTTGTATTTGTTGTGTTGTGTCAATACATAAAAGTTTAGCAGCAGTAGGTGTATAAATCGCTACCACATTAATTTTTTAAATTTTAAAATCTTACCTCGAAAAAAAGATGCTTTGAAGTTTAAGTATAATGCAACTACATCCTCTATGTATGAAATCAAGTCAGTGTTATATCTTATCTTCACGGCAGATCTTCCCACTTCTAAACACACTACCACTGCAACTTACACAGATCACACAGCTCTGCTCGCTGTTCACGATGACCCAGACACAGCAACTAGGCTTTTACAAATCCACTTGATACTCGTTGAAGAATGGCTAAAAAAATGGCGAATCAAGGCTAACAAAGATAAATCGGTGCAGGTAACCTTCACTCTTAGGAAAAGAACTTGCCCACAACTCTTTCTCTACAACGAAAAAAAGCAGAAGAAGCTAAATATCTGGGCATGCATTTGGATAGACGTCCGACTTGGAGAAAGCATATATGGACCAAAAGAAAACAGCTTGACCACAAACTCCGCAGTATGTACTGGTTGATCGGACACAAGTCTTAGCTGACAATCAATAACAAATTTTCAGTCTACAAAACTATACTTAAAGACAAGCAGCTACAAGAAACAGGCAGCTTGCAGTTTTGCAGGCTAAAACGAAAGGGAATGCCCTTTCGTTTTAGCCTGAGAGTGAGAGAGAGAGAGAGTGAGCCAGAGCTAGTAGAAAGATTTACAGCCAACGTGTGAGAGTGATGCTTCACTGGAAGCTCACCTCTACAACAAACCAGACAAGAATCAACTACCATCTTGGATTACTGTTTTCATAAACAGGTTGCCAAGTAGCAGCCTACATAAAAAAAAAGTTTACATGTAGAAGAAGTAGAGAATGCTAATATTTTTCAATGATAATGCTTAAAAAGTGCATTAAATCAATAAACGCACACTACCATGCCTTTGTGGCAATATTTATACTTTTAGTGGCATACCTACACTTTGCTATGGCAACGCCAACGCGCATTATTATATGGGTACTCTAGAAACATAAAATCTTTAATTGTCGCGATTTTTACATATTTTAAATAAATCTTTTAAATATGATAAATAATATAAAAAATAATAACCTTTTATTTCTTGCTAAGGCAAATTTACAAAAAGGATTTTTTTTGCGTGTATTTCATTTGAGGTAAATAACCAATGCGATATTTAAATAAAATTAAAATTTAAAAGTTTTTCGGACTAGTTGGCGCCCCTATGTGAGTAGCGCCCGGGGCAAGATGCCCCCCCTTGCCCCCCCCTCACTACGCCACTGGTGGAGGACACTTGAAACAGTTTGTGAATAACTTCAATAATAATAAATAAAATATAAACATTTTTTTTTAAATTTTACAATAACAGGCAGAAAGACGTTTCCGACTTTCCTCCTGAATTCGAAACATTGCGTGTTAAATGGCGGATCTCAACGCCACGTTTTGTCGTGCCAAAGCAAGCATACCCCAAGTTAAATCGAACCTACAACCATCGCATTTACAGTCAGACGCTGTCACTGCACTACAACACCTAGTAAAGTGTATAATTACTTTTTAAGACATCTCAATAACAAAACTGAGGCTAGTCGTGGCGCAGGGGCACAGAGTGTGACTGTAAAATCGGCTAGTTATGGGTTCGATCCCCACTCGAGGGGATAAAATATTTACTTAAATTTTTATTTTCATTTCTTCGCTCTGGTGTCGAGGCAAAAGCGCGGCGTTGAGTTCCGCCACTCAACACGCAATGCCTTCGAAACTCGGCGGAAAGTGGGGAACGGTGTGTCTTAAGACTAGGTTCCGTCTGCCTGCTGTGTGCGGGATACAGCGTGAAGCTGATTTGATTTGATTTTAATAACAAAACTATTAATAACTTTAATGGCCAGCTAGCTTCCGATCAGCGAATGTCTAAATGACTTATAACTTAGAGATAGACATCTTAAAAACTAGACACGACATGGAACATCGATTGGCATTTAAAAATTATCTAAAGAACCATCAACCGTCTGTTCCTAATTAAAAATATTCGTTTGAAAATTGCCTTATTGTTTGCTCTTGACACGATGATTACTGATTTGGGACATGAAATCGATACTGTATTAAAATACTTTTAAATTTGAACTTATTAACTTTTTAGAGGCCATTCGTGGCGCATGGGCACAAAGTGTGACTGAAAAACCGACTGGTTGTAGGTTCGATCCCCACTCGAGAAGATAAAATATTTACTTAAATTTATATTTTCATTTCTTCGCTCTGGTTTTGAGGCGCGGCGTTGAGTTCTGCCACTCAGAAAGTGGAGAATGGAGTTACTTAGCACTAGGTTCCCTGTGACTACCCTGCTGTTCGCGGGATACAGCGTGAAGCTCATTTATTTAATTAAATATAGCTCGTTAATAAAGGTAAAAAATGTCTTATGTAATGAAACACATCAGTGGAAACCTCCTTAAAAATATTTTTGATTTTTGCTCAATTAATCGGTGTAAACCGTATAAAATATGGATACATTACAAAATCGTTTTAAAACCTGTATTTTTTGTCTATATACATACATATTATATTACAGTACTTCAACATGCCTATGTTTTGCCAGAGCGGGAAATGAATATTTTTTCATCCCGGTGGACATCGAACCTACAACTATCGTTTTTAATTTGTCCAACTGAGCCACGATAGCCTCGATTAACTTACACAAAATACTACTGCTATCAAAACGTAGGTTTAATTTAAGACAGCTCTATTACTGATGAATACAATGGAGGTAATTCTATTGTACAGTAGATCTAGTTGACGATCAAGCTTTTACGTTTCTTTTATTGCATTAATATTGAACCATAAGTTCATTATATATTTTTAAATTATAAACATTTATTTGTTTAGGGCCGTCGGCGGAGAGTGGGGAACGGTGTCTTAACACTATGTTCCCTTTGTCTACCCTGCTGTGTGCGGGATACAGTGTGAAGCTGATTTAATTTGATTTTAGTTTAAAGGCGTCGCGGCACAGTAGGACAACATCTGACATGACAACAAAAACGCGTTGGTAGTGGGTTCGACACACGCAATGGTTGTACTTAATTTTGATTTCCTCGCTCCGGTAGAAAAAGAACAGTTTGGGGATTACCACTCAACATGTAATGTCTCGAAAACCGGCAAAAGAATGAGTTGCTACCATTATATTTACGCTGCCAAATACGGAAAAAAGCATGGCAATGTCTTATCCCCTGAAGAAATTGAAAATATAAACGATTTGAACTTACTACCGTCACATTTAATCACATATGTAATCTACATAATTTGGCGAATGTAAAAAAATACCTCGAAAGTCCTCTATTACCTTACTCCTTTCTCTTTATCTATCTACATATATCTATAAAGAATTTATTAATTTTAGCTCAAAGTTACCGCTATCTGCATCTCTACATTATAAATCAAATTTACTTTACCCACTTAAAAAAAACTAAAAACACATTGAATACCTATAGATATTCCACAAAGCGACTAAACGGTCTCAATAGCGTGTAGTATTAACGGTTCCACTCGAACAGGCGCACGAAGGCCAACCTGTGACATCTTAACAGACTTAAAAGTTATATTGACGCAATAAATTATATATATATATATATATATATAGTACATATATCGATTGATGTGAGTAAATAAAACTATAATTGTATTTCAAAGCCAGTGAGGTCGTCGTAGCGCAATGGTACAGCTCCTCGCTGTAAACGCGACGGCTGTAGGTTCGACTTACACTCGGAATTAATTATTTTCGTTACCAAGCTCTGGTAACAAGAAAAAATGTGGCCTTCAAATTTAAACTTGGGCGGAAAGTAGAAAACGGAGTGTAGTAAAACTATGTTTCCTCTGCCTGTCTTGTTATATGCAAGGTACAGTGTATATCTATTTATTTTTTAAACCAATTATTGTAATATCTTTGTAGCACAGCAGCCAATAGATGATATATGCCTGACATGTAACGTGGTTGCAGGTTCCAATCGTAGTCGTACTTGTAGAAAAAATTACTTAAATACAGCAATTTAAAATTTCTGATCACTTAATGTCAGATAAAGCAAAGCTGAAACTTTTCGATAGAAAGCTGAAAATTGGGATGTCATTTCTTTAAGGACAGTGTGAGGAATACTAAGAAAGGATTTCCTAATATTCTAAGGGAGTGGGAAAAAATGGAATTTCACTTCCACGCAGAAGTGGATGACTACAATTCAAATAACAACTACTTGTGATATCACAGTCTGATTAGGTAAAATGCAGTGTTGAACTCTGTCACCCAGCATGGATAAGTATATGTAATATAAAAAAACTTTGCAATAAATTAGTAAGTTCTCTATGCCTAGCCTAGATTCACAATTACATTGACTATCGAACTTATTTGTTTCATTTATTGTAAGATCAATAATCTCATATACCCACAAAATCTCAAATTTCATATATATTATATATGTATCTACAACTATTAAATAACTTGACGATAACTTTAAACTTTTTCAAATTACGTTATTAATTATTTTACATCGTAGACGTTATATTATAAGTAAATGAACGAAATGCCTTAGATACAGGTGTAAAATATAAAGATAATCCATACCTATATTATAAATTCGAAAGTAACTCTGTCTGTCTGTCTGTCTGTCTGTCTGTCTGTCTGTCTGTTACGCAATCAGGGCCAAACCGCTAATTCAATTGTAATAAAATACTCATACAG
>DWQW01004699.1:0-19271 GCA_018249695.1 Heliconius erato demophoon | reverse complement strand
GGTCTTAAAGTACCTAAATGTATGAAACAGTCCTGATTGTTTATATTGTTGTTACTTTAATAACTATGTCACGGCCCTTATAATAAAAAACATGTATTGCGTTTACATATAAAATGAGTTGAAAAATAATATGTTAAATTTAGAGGTCTCTTTTAGGTATCTACGTAGGTAACTAATATTAAAGGTTAATCGTTTAAATGTATGACAAGTTAGAAACATTTACTATAATAATATAAATAATAAGCCTCACGCTGTATCCCGCACACAGCAGGGTAGGCAGAGGGAACCTAGTGTTGAGACACTCTGTTCCCCATTTTCTGCCGAATTCTGGAGGCATTGCGTGTTGAGTGGCAGAACTCAACGCTGCGCTTAGCCTCGACACCAGAGCGAAGAAATGTAAATATAAATTTAAGTAAATATTTCATCTCCTCGAGTGGGGATCGAACCCACAACCAGTCGGTTTTACAGTCACATTTCGTGCCACTGCGCCACGACTGGCGCATATATTATATATTCGAAATAAAATATTTTTCATAAATAAGCAATGCTGAAAATTGAAAATATAACCCCAAAAAGCTTAATATCCATTTCAACGGTGGTCTCGTATAAATTGGGTTAAATCTGATCTGATTCGAGATATGCTAAGATATTCCTTATCGATGAACAATATTCATGTAGACCTCGAGTTCGTGTATTGAAAAATATTTGACTTTTATAGATGGAGATACATATCGTTGACTTAATGACTAAATGAGGCGTTCTTTCTTCTATGCGTAATTGAAATGTGTTAGAAAGTTTTGAATTTTTTTTTTGTTATTATAATATTTAAATACCTGTCACCGTTTCCCAAAATAGGAAGTATGGAACCTAGTCCTTTTTATATTATCAAATAAGACTAGATGGGATTTTAAAGTATAATCGATGCGTGAGATTTACTGGTGACTGATAATAATTTAAAATATTTTTTGTAATAGATTAAAAATATTGATATGTATAAATGTTGTTATTTTAATGTATTTTCTGTTTCAGATACAAATAACCATTTTTATATTTCACTTTCAAGTATATGAAAAAAAACCAAAGGAAGTTATATTTTAAATTCAATTTATTTTTTGTTATATACCTACAGCCGTGTACATTTTAACAAACGAAAATTAAAATATTCGTACTACCCATATAACATTTTATAAAATTATATAGTTTTAACTTCTTTTTTAATTTTCAATACATTTTAACACTGACATACTATACAACCAATTTACCAAACAGATCAGTCCATTTTCAACCATTCATCCATTTTTTTCAGTTGTAATACGACATCATAACACAAACTGTTGTTTTTTTTTATATCAGTAAGTATCGTTAACTTTGTATATTATCCTTGAATTTCGACCTTCTATATAAAAATGTAATTAGGCGATATACAATTATATCCATACAGATACAGGGTAGTAAACCTCGAGGATTGATAAAATTACATATTGGTAAATGAGAGAAAATTGTTTTAGGTTTAATTATAGAGTTATTTAAATTTTTGTTTTCAGCTTAATAAAATATGTTGAAGTATTTAAAATTTATATATATTTTTATTAATGTAAGTAGGTATAACTTTCTTAACGTTCCAATTCTAAAAGATAATTTTAGATTTATAAAGTTTCTTTGAATGGTAAGTGCCTGAAGTAATGCTACACATGCACTTGAGAGCTTTACGTATCACGTACAATGCAGCAGCAGTAGGCAGTGGGAACCGGGGAACCTAGTGTTAAGACAATTTGTTCCCATAAAAATACTTCCGTTCCTCATTTGAAAGCTATATTTTAAAGATTCTTCATATCATAATACATATTTATATATAAGAACAAACACTTTACGGTTTTTTTTAAATAACGTTATACAAAACCAAATGTCAATACACTACGTACTCCGCTTTCCTGAATTCAATAAAACAAATATTAAGTAGCGGAACTTAACGCCGCGTACATTTATATATTAAGCAATAATATCAATTTTAACATGTCACATAATTAACTTTAATTACCATTATATACCATGAAATTAAAAAAATATATAACATTATAAACAACTTCTCAAAAAAAATGAATAGCCAAAACGTCCTGTCAATATAACATGAGATTGTGCTTCAGAAAGCGTAGATCACTGTATCGAGTGTAGGTTGGCCTGAACACGACTGGCCGGAGATAGTAACTCTTTGCCGAGGTGTTATATTTGCACAGAGTGGAATTGAAATATTATTATAAATTTCTTATCATAAATTCTATAGATATACAGATTTGTGTTTTCAGATTTTGAAGATGAAACAATGTATTTTTGTTATTTCCATTTCTAGTTATCAACTTCTCTCTGATAAGATAAATAGAAATAGTGGCGTCGAAATCCGCCATTCTACACAATATCTTGAATTTTCGTGGACAATGGAGTGTCTTGAAATTAGACTCTCTTAATATACGAGTATGTGGGGTTATGAAGACATTAAATTCATTCCAACTTTACCACTACATGAATTTTACTGAGATTTAGATTTTGATTTATATTTTAATTAACAGTTAAATATCAATAAATTATGATTACTAAATTACAGTAAACTTAATAAGGTATTATTGATCTTTATCAGCTATAATTAGACAAAAATATATTTACATATATGTAAACTGTATAATAAATCATATATTATTTTAAATTATAAATTTTTCATATAAAATGCATCCCTGGTACGCGTGAAGTGCAGAATAGTGTCGACTCAGTGCTCTGATATACTGCGCAGGAGCACCGCGGAGGCACGTGGGATGCCAGCATAACAATGGTGTTACTGCATTTTCTGTCTTTTTCATTTTTTTTTTTTTGTGATACTCATCTTGTCGTGGCTAAAATTGTATTTCTCTGGATTTTTAAACGTTTTTTGTTTTCATGAAATGAAGATTAATTCTTTTAAATAATATCTATAGTATATATTTTATTTTTTATAGTATATGGGTGTGAAGTAATTTGTAAATAAAAATCATAATACTTGTATTTTTTTTTAGCTTCACGCTGTATCCCGCACACAGCAGTGTAGGCAGAGGGAACCTATTGTTAAGACACTCCCGTTCCCCACTTTCTGCCGAATTCTGGAGGCATTGCGTGTTGAGTGGCGGAACTCAACGCCACGCTTAACCTCGACACCAGAGCGAAGAAAGAGAAATATAAGTTTCAGTTAATATTTCATCTCCTCGAATGGGGATCGAACTCACTACCACTCAGTTTCACAGCCACACCTCGTGCCGCTGCGCCACAACCGGCCTCAAACTTTTCTTAGACTGACATATATCAATCATATTTTACTTCTAAAATTATTAACCTTAATTTCTTAAAAACTAAAATATAATAGTATAAAATATTTTATAATACTAAACAATATTTTTAATAAAAAAGAAAACATATATATAGAAAATGATGTCTATTCAAATTCGTTATTTTGACGTTTGTTACGAGCATATTGTGCTGTTAATCATCATACCTAAGCACGCTCGACGGTGCTAGGTGTCGTTGGGACTGTTCGTGTGACGTTACTCAATCGACTTTTCATATACGAAATCATTCCATAGCCACCCACGATGTTACCTATGGTCTTTAATTTTATATATATTTTTAAGTTACACTCTGTGTCTCGTACACAGCGGGGTGGGCAGGGGGACCCTAGTATTAGGACATTTCGTTGTGCGTTTTCCGCCGAATTTTGGAGGCATCGGGTGTTAAGTGGCGGAACTCAACGCCGCGCTTCACCTCGACACCAGTGCGGATCAATTAAAATAATAAATATTAAATTAATTCGAGTGGGAATCAAGCCCACAGCCTATCGCGTTTACACGCCTGTGCTCTCGTGACTGGCTTTAATTAAATATGATTATATAAAAATATAACATTATGATGTAGATGTAGAGCTTAAAGCTTAAGGAAATAAGAGACATACAACGCATACATAAGTAGAATCGTTTTAATGATGATATTATTTCTATATTAAATTATAAATAGATGTCAGTCATGGTGCAGGTGCACATGTATGTGACTGTAAATGCAACCGGTTGCGGGTTCGATTCCCACTATGATTGATAAAATTTGTATTATTATAATAACGCGGCGTTGTGTTTCGCCACTCAACACGCAATGCCTACAGAATTCAGCGGAAAGTGGAGAATGGAAGTGCCTTATTGGGAATGGAGAGCTTAATATTAAGTTCCATGGTTCCTTCTGCCTAGCATGCTATGTTCAGAATGCCGGGTGAAACTAGAAAATACATAGATACCTCAATTTCACTATTTGCATAATATTTTCTTAGTGTTAACCTAATGGATTGTAAAATAAATAATAATATTTATTAAACAAAACAAAAAGCATTTAAATATATACACATTGATATATTATGTTATCATTATACAATACATAAGAAATTGTATGTTAAAAGACGTGTGCCACTTGCGAGTGACCCCGGGTCGTCTCTGTCTGGTTCATAATTACCAGTAAAATAACCTGATTGTGATCACACGCATACGTTCTTATTCATATGTTTTTTGATGCTGTGGTTCTCAAATTATATTAATTTTTTTTAAAGTTTATCTATGTAGAATGCGGTTATACATGTTATATAGTTTCTTTAACAAATTAATCGGCAAAAGTCAGTATTAACTAAATGAAACTCAAATAAATAATAAAATAATTAACGCAACTATCAATGCTATAACTAGACATGCCATACTCCTAGAGATGTGAGAAAACCGATAACAATATGCTTAAAAGGATTTATTGAAACCCATATATAGATAAAGGAATCTTCACATAAATATCCGTCTGTGATTCAACATCTACAGCCATGCAGTATAGCAGTTAAGACTAATAATATTTTTTTAGCTTCCCACTGTACTCTGAAAATCCTGTATCCTGTAGGAAACCCGGGAACCTAGCGTTAAGACACTCTATTCCCCATTAGCACACTTCAATTCACCACCTTCTGCCGAATTCTCGAGACATTGTTTGTTGAGTGACGGAACTCAACACCACGCTTTACCACAGTACCAGAGCGAGGAGTTGAAAATATTAAATATTCCATTCCCTAGTATGGTAATTAAACTCACAACTTTCCTGTTAATACTAGTGCCACTTGTGCCACTGACAGCACGAAAATGTAATATACCTACTACAAACTAATATTAGATGAAAAATAATAGTAAAAAGATTGAGAACCACTCCATTCACTAATACCAAACGTTGTAAGCACGTCCGAACAGAAACACCATTTTGTCTAAGCCTGTTAAATAGCCGACCCGTCGATACATCACCGAAAGAAACAAGCATGTATGTATGTATGTATGTATGTATCATTTAAAATTTTCTCTTCAATTAGATCTTTTGTTGGGAACTACAATCTAAATTAACTGTGTCGTTTTACATTGATTTTGCGGTATCATTCGATGTTTAATACTATTGTATTGTACAACTATTATATGTATTGGTTTGCATTTGTTTGTGTGATATTTAACTGAAGGTTGTATTCGTGAGAACTATTGTGATGGTTTTTGGTATAGTGCAACATGTAGAGCGAAAGTTTGTTTTTGTTTAAACTCGCTTTTTATAGTTTAAACCATTTTATTATAGTTATAGAGTATTTTATATAATATGTGTGTTTTGTTCTTTTTAAATATATGTGAATAATTTGTAATAGTACTGTCATGAAAATATGTGAAAAACAGAATAGATATATTATAAATGCAAGTTCCAAATTGAAAATTTAATTATTATTTTATCCAGCTTCATTTTATGAAACTGAAGAAAATAATAATAAAATATTAAAAAATGAAAATAAAATAGAGAAATAGAGTATGGAAAAGAAAATACAGTATGGAACTCTATTTTCTTTTTATTTTATTTAGGTGTTACGTTTTGGATATGCTGGAAAATGGCGAAATTTAACGCCACGCTTTGTCTCACCACAATACGGCGTAATCAAACACAAAGCGACGTTTGTTTGCCAAATCATCAACTGACTTACTCGATTTTTGTATAGGTCAATATTCGAATTCTTTCTTATTTTTATTGTTTGGATAAAATAAAAAGGTAACTACAAAATGACTGGAATATATCCAAATAAAGAGCTCGGTTCAGTACATCTAAATGAAAAGACCTTAAAATTGAGAGTAAAAAAGCTTAAATCGTTAACAATGTTGATTCTGCAAATAATAAAGATCACTTAGCTGATTCCTTTCATTCGGGCGTTCGATGCGAAACGTCGATCAATTTAATTGATCATTCAACGTGATCTGTGCTAAACTGGAAATATTTAAATGCAAGATATTATATCAATTTGCAAAGATCAATCCGTAAATAGCCCACTTCATCATTTTGTGTCTAAATAGAAGGAATAGAAGTTTAAAAAGCTGACCACAGGCTTTTAATCTTATTGACTTTACTTAAAAAAAACTAAAATGAACGTAGACACTATATGACCGGTGAAATCGATGACGTAATTTTTCGAATTCAAAGAAAAACTCTACATTTTTTTCAGTTTATTTTATTTCCGTTATAGAGTTTGTTACATATTTCTATCGTGACTTATTTTCACCTTCAACTAATTAAGTCAATTAATAAAATTTTAAAATCATTAAGAAATAATTGTATTTGACATTTAAAATTTTAAATATGAAATTCAATATACTTAATATTTATTAGTCACTTCTTCCATTTCTTCCGAGGGTTTGACCTCCGCCGTTGAACAGGCAATAAGGCTGTACATAGAGAACAGTAGTGTCTTAACTCTAAGTACTCTCCGCCTGCCATACTATCAGAAACAAAGCGTGAAGTTACCTTCAGATAAACATTAGATTTGCCTGATCTGAGCGAGCAACTCATCATTGCATTCTTCTGACAACCCGTAAGCATTGTCGGGGAATTCGGTAAAGGGCAATCTTGAGTCGATTGGGCGCGACCTTATCTCCATTTATGGTTCGATCTTAAAAAAGATTTATGATAACGCACGGACGGACGACGCTCACAAACACTTTAAAATAAATGACAAGAAGTAACTTCCAATTGTGATGGAAATACTTTCTGCAGTAAAATTAAACGATAACCCTGTCGTTTAGAAAGGTTTAAATGGCTTAACAGTTTTATAGGAACTGTTTAGTTTTTATTTTGTAGGATTTTACAATTGTGTGTTCCATTTTAGATT
Organism: Heliconius erato demophoon; assembly: GCA_018249695.1. Classification (NCBI taxonomy): domain Eukaryota; kingdom Metazoa; phylum Arthropoda; class Insecta; order Lepidoptera; family Nymphalidae; genus Heliconius; species Heliconius erato. The sequence continues at coordinate 12,055 of DWQW01004699.1, read as the reverse complement.
ATTCGGGATGTAGATTTATGAAATTTAAATTAAAAAAGGATTTGATTTCAAATTTAAATTTGGTTTGTTTTTCCTTTATGTAAAAAAAGTTGTAAAATTATGCCGATACTCCATAATACTAAACAATATATGGTAAATAAGTGCAAGTTAAATCTTAATCCTAAGACATGAAGGTACACGCTTCCATGTAAGCAGAAGTAAGATAAAGTAAGCAGAGGAAATTAATTGTTAAGACACTCTGTTCCCCAATTTTCGAGACATCGAGTGTTAAGTGTCCTGTCAACCTGGCGCGTTTATAACCGCATTCTTGTACCCCTGCGCCATGACTGGCTTTTACAATTTTTTTTTGTGTTCTGAAATAAAATAAAAAATAATTAGAATAAAATAAAATAATTATTTTTTCAAATAAACAAAAACCACCAACCAACCAGTGACATGCAAATATAATTAAAATATGAAAAAAAAATCATTAAAAAAAAAAACACATATACTTTTAAAACATTATTAGTTTACACAAGGTTTTTATACGACGACTAACTATTTGCAATATTAATTCACATTTAGTTTTAAATGTTCAACGATTTCTAGTTTTAACCTGCGGGTGGTCTACCAAGTACTGTATTACATTGTATGCAAAACATTATAGTAAGGGACTAGAATTACATTAGTAATTATTAGCTTTATACCTATTTTGCTTACTAAGTATTCTAGCACTAGAGTTTTTTTCTTACTTCTATAATTGATTTTTTTATTTAATTTCAGCATATTATTATTTATATATTTGAGGCCAGTCGTGGTGCAGGGACGCAAACGAGCGACTGTAAATGCGACGGGTTGTGTGTCCGATTCCTACTGGATGAAATAAAATATTTAAATTGATGTAATATTTTTTGTTTTTTCTCGCTCTGGCTACGAGGCAAAACGCGGTGTTGAATTTCCAGATTAAACACGAATAAGAAAATGGGGAACGGAAGTGTCTTAATACTAGGTTCCCTTTGCCTACCCTTCTATGAACGTGTGATATTCAGCGTGAAGCTATAAAAAATATATTATATACAAAATAGTTTATCATTATTTTGTTTACTAAATAAATTCTTTTATAAAAACTTGTACGTAACTTAAAGTTAATCTCCTTCTTGCTAATTACGATTAGCATTAAATTGCAATAAGAGTATTAGATATCACTGATAGTGGCGGTAATGTTTACATTTTAAAGTTATTCATATTTAAATGTATATTCTTGTGTGTTTCAACATTTGTAAGAGGATCTGATTTGAGGCCGTCGTGGCTCCACAGCACAGCGTGGAGATGTGACGACGACGACGATTGTGGGAGTTCACTCCCCATTAGGGGATTGAAGTATTTCGTTTTCCTCGTTTGAATATGTGATCAAAAAGCTGTGATGAGTAAAACAAGGAAAATGAAAACACAATATCTCGAATATTGGATTAGGAATTGGTAATACAGTCTCTTAATACTAAATTAAAAAAAATAAGTATATCATCTATATTTTTTTTACCTATAATATATTTATTATGTAAATAGATATAAATATCAATTTGTACCTATTATAATTACTATTTTTGAATAATGTTATTTTTATTGGCGCTTATATATTATATTGGCGCATATTTTGCATTTCTCATATACTTTTATATAATTGAAACTCCAAGCAATGTCAGTTGTAACTTATAGTATATCGTTAAAAAAATATAAACACGCTTTTCCATACCTAGTACTACAAGTGCTATATCACGTGCTCGTAGCTAGAAATTGTAGAACCTAAACTCGAATGATTTTCTCTGAAGAGTTCATCATTCAAATCCTGGCTCCATCATCAGACCAGCTAAATTGTACCATATTGTATCATCATGTACCTTGGCTCTTCATATACTTGGTTATACGAAGTATAACTACCAAGTTTAAAATGTCTAAAAGTGGCTTAAATTCAGTTTCATAGACTTTATTATATAGTTTAAAAATACAGCGAAATCAATAGACAGCTTAATGAATAAAATGTATTAAAGATTATCTATAGAAATTATTTAAAATTATTACTTCTGAACAATCAAAACCACTCAGGCTGTCTCGAAAGCAAGCCCCATTGAAACATTTTATACCATTGAAGAGGTTATCAGAATAATAATAACATTACAATATTTTGTACATTAAGTGAGAACGGCGTTGTGCGTCCTGAGATAGGGATGTGGTATTAAAAATCTAACAGAATTGAACCCACAATTATCGCCTGAAGCTTATATGGCCGATATTTTAACAGTTACAAATAAAATTTAACGTTCACTTATCTAATATAATATAAAATGAATATTTACTTGAGTGCCGTTTCCTGCTTGTGAGTTACGTTTACTTCTTTCTTATGATATGATTGTATATTTGTAAATTGAAATAATATGTACAAAAAATTTATGTAAAATAAAGAGATTATATATATTATAGTTGATTATGAATCTTTGCTTTGTTTTTTTTAATAATATTGTACTTTTTACTATATATTTTAGATATTATATATTTTAGACGATGTAATATATGTATATCATTATTAAAGCAACAAAAAAAATATTTTTTTTCCTGAAAAATTAAGTCATACATTAACAATAGAGGAAAAAAATTAACTGAAGAAATTATTAACATTTATTGTTTATTTAGTTTTATTGTATACAAAATTATTCGATATATTAAATACATTTTTTCTTCAGCCCCTTCTACCATCTTCTAAAACTACAACCGACGTCGTAGGCGTTACTAAGTCTCCAAAAGTAAGGTGCGTGTTATTTTTACTTGTTGCCTGCAGTGCGACAACAATTTGTTTTATTAACAACACTTAACAGCTCTTATTAAACATACGTGTTATTTTTCGAAATGCTGTTGTTATAACGAAATTTGAGTTTTATCATATATTAAATGTTTATTTTAATGCAAGGATTCCGTAAGTATACTTTACTAAAGGTAAAAGGTAAAGCAATTAAGACACTTTATTATATGCAAATGGACTTCGAAACACATTGGACCACACGAGTGTTATGAAAAATTATAAAATGTGTAGAGTAGAACTGGGATAGATGCAACAATGGGATGGACCATTAAAAAATGTATTTCCAATTTTTCCCGACTACTAAGAAAGGGTTATGTTATTCGCGTTGTATATATGTAATATTCTTTATTACCTCGTATCTCCAGAACCGCTGAACGGATTTAGATATTTGAGGTATCATTAGATTCGTATTAGCAGCCCAAGTGTTCTTAGATAGGTGACGTTAATGTTAGATGATGAACAGTCGGGACCTATAAGTAATTCTTCAATCAATAAAATCTTTACCAGGAACCCCGCATAATTTAAAGAGGTCCCGACTGTTAATCCTAATAAACTATTGGGCTTGTTTATTTTCTTTTTAGTTTGATACAGTCGGGGTTTTTATTTTTACAAATATTTTTTTATATAAACATGATTTTTACAAAGTGCCCCATTGTCTAAGTTGCCGTAAATTTTCAATAGGCTTGATGCCCGTAGGGCTTTCTACATTTAGATAGAGGACGAAAATGGTCACGATATAAATACGATGACAAGGCTCGTCAAAGAGTTTTGTATCTATGCCGTGACTATTTTAATACTTATTAATAGATATTGTGATATGTTTTTGAATAGAGGCCGACAACAAGCATATATTAAATATTTAATTCACTGGTTGGTAAAGTGGAGCAAAAACCTTGTAAAGGATCAATTCAGCAGGAATTTTCAAAATAAAAAATATATGTGGAATATCTTTAGCAAATTCGATGCGACCTCAAACGCCTCGAGGCCCTTGTTATATACAAGGGCCTCGAAGATCTGTCAATTATACTGTTCTTCGCTTACTAATTACTGTATGGTAGAAAATGAGCAGGTCAAAAAAACAATTAATTATTAAACATAAAGGATTAAGTTAGCTAAACTAAAAAATCACATAAAATTTATATTTGGGAAACTAGGAAGTTTTTTTCAAAAGGTGGGGCATCTATCCCAGTTTTACCCTATGTTTAACACCGCGACTTCCTTTATGGGCCGATTGATTACTATTAACTATATGCTTAATTAAAAATACCTTTTAAAAACATGTTGTATATTTTTATAACTAATTTTAAATTTTACTTTATGAGGTACATATATTACGGGTAATTAGCAAGCCTTCCTTGGCCATTTTTAATTAGGGTATTTAAGGTATTACCTTTAATTTGAAATTGTAAAGTATAATTTTTTATTGGGCGCAAATTGGTAGAGCATATCTGATTGTACGTATTTAAAAATTGAGGAGAATTTTATGTAAAATCATGATGCAAGCTTAACGACAAAGTACGACAAGGCCTATCCACCACAAAAATATATAAGTAATTTCTCTAGCAATCTTATTATTAGTCTTTGCTTCACGCTTTATCCCGCACACAGTAGTGTAGGCAGAGGAAACTGGAGAATCTAGTGTTAAGATACTTTCAAGCCATTGCGTGTTAATGGCGGAACTCAACGGTGCGTTTTGCCTTATTACCAGAGCAAAGAAATGAAAATCTTATATAGTTCATGCTTCTCTTTTGTAGTGGGAATCGGACCCACTACCGTCGCGCTTACAGTCACTCCTATATATATTTGATTTTGTGCAATACGTGAAAAATGCGTATTTCATTATTAATAAAAATATTTTCAGTGTATTATAAGCAATTTATAACATCATCTTAAAAACAATCCCTAAAGCATATTTTGACACTTGCTTGAGCGAGTATTGACTGAGCCAGTTTAATTTATCAGTCTGCTCAATCTGGTGACGTTTAACCTTTTGACTTGAGACAAAACATATAATAAAGACATGCATTTTTTTCTGTATATATGTATGTAATATATTTAAATTTAAGTAGATTATAGTAGTGTACCTACTAATAAGTATATATTTTATTTTTCATATAAATGTAGAGTAGGCGAAAATAGCTTAGTGATTAAAAGTTGATAAAAGGTTGACGTAATATGCTTTTAGAGATTTTAAAGAAATGAAAAAACACAGTAACCAAAAAATATAAGTCAAATTAATATTTTTTTTTAGACAGAAGACAGGGTGAACCCTGTATCCTGTACATGGCAAGGCAAGGCAACCCGGAAACCTAGTGTTAAGACACTCCGTTACCATAAAGACTTTTTCAATCCCCACTTTCAACGCCACGCCACGCTTTTCATCGATACCAACGCGAAGAAATAAAAATATTAAATATTTCATTTACTCTAGTAGGGATCAAAGCCACAACCTGTCACGTTTACGGTCACACGCTTACGACTCTGCACTACGACGGCCTCCAAATTAATGATGTTACAATTAAATACAGTTATACCAAAACAACGATAGGTAATCCTTAAAAAAATCAAGATACTTTGCTTCTTCTTACATAAATGATCATCAATCAACCCTATAAATGCTCACGTTTAATTCCTCGACCAATAAAATCGCCTAATAAATATCTAAGCCCATTGTGTTTTGTTATTTTACGATCAAAGACATGTTTCGATTTTTCAAATAACGACAGTTCGTGATTTCTAGCTCTAATCTTTTTCTTTTGTTGTGTATTTAAAATTAATTTTATATAAAACAGAAACCTAATACCTATACCAATAACCTGTATAAAATCCCATTACTACAATAAAAAAAAAACTCCGTTTACCACTTTTCGAGACATTGCGAGACAATGCGAGACAACGTCGTACCTGAACGCCGAATCTTGCTACCAGAGCAAGGAGTGGAAAATAATTCATAACCCCAAATGAAAATTTAACCCACAACCGTCGCTTTTACAGTCAGATTTTGTACCTCTGCGCTACAAGTGCCTTTTTTCTTTTTTCATTATGAAAATAATAAATTAAATAATAGTTATTATTTCCCTCCCTTTAATATTAAGAGAGATTATAACATTGTGCAACTATGTAATTTTTCAAGTACGTAATAAAATCTAAGAAACTATATTGAACAAGCTTGTAAAAATTGTATCTAAATTCTATCTCCTCGAGTGGGGATCGAACCCACAACCAGTCGGTTTTACAGTCACACTTAGTGCCGCTGCGCCACGACTGGACTCAACAGAGTGTATTAGTTAACTTTTAGATTTGTATCTCCGACCACATTTCTTGTACTTTTGAGTGCACAATAAAGGTGTGTATTTATCTAATGACTACAATAGTGACGTACAACTTCCTCAATATATACTTTAATTACTATTTCATATGAGGAAATGTATAAATAAATTATTATTTACCTGATTCATATTTTTATTTATTAAATGGAAAATTGAAGTATTTTTTTCCTTAAAATCAAACTGTTATTAAATCTATATTTATATTATCTATAAATTATTAATCATTTTCTTTTCAAATCTCGTATTGAAAAATATCCCTAAAAAGCTTAATAAAAATTATGAATATACCATATAAGTATTTACATAACACAATTTTAATTTTGTACTCATGACGTCGTTGAACCTTCGATATTTTTATTTTTTTGTCAAAAAAATTCCAAAAAAATGTTGTGTAAATATTGCCCAAAAAAGTGCGCATCTTTGATATAGGCATGGATCTTAGAGATATACTACCTCTATAATTATAAAACTACATCGTATATGAAGTTCTTGCCTAAAATTAGAACTATAAAAGAAAACAAGATAAATACAGTTTGTTCAATTATATAATTATGAAAATTATCTATTCAACTACCAGAAACGGAGCTGGTTCCAACATAAATCAGTGATCAACCGCGTGAAAGATCCTATCTCATGATATCCTCTCGTATCTTGAATAAACAAATTTATTTCAAAATAATTTACATATCCTAACAATGAACAAGAACCAATAACCAATAATGTAAAAAGGCTGACACTAATGTATATTAATATGTTTCGAACTAATTCCAATGCATATCTATAAAATGTGAGAATTGATTTCTTTAGCTTTTGTGATGCATCCTACATCCTTGTGATAAGGTTGCCTTTACGACTATATGTGGAGATTTGTGGAGTTTTGATGGTTGCTGGCTGGTCGGATTTAAAATCTGGGTGTCAAGTCATCGCTTCTTAATCTATATTGTAATATATTTTATTGTTTCACTTACAGGTTAATTTTGGGTCGTTCGCCTTTAAAAACATGGAGTTGCATGCTAAAATTTAAAATATCAAAGAATTAAGGAAGTATAGAATTTTTGGATGTTCAATTTTATTAATCGCGTTCAAAACGACTCACGTAACTAGAATAGTCAACATTTATTGATAAACAACAAAAAGATCAACGTGAAAGATCAACAAAGCAAGATTTCCAAATTAAATTCCACAGACATGATTTAAAACAATTCACAGCGGTAAAGCTCTGAGCTAATCAGAACGTTAAAGATTGTGTTGGAAGACAAGGAGAGAATAAAATGGAGGAGAAAAAAGAAACAATCATAAATATAATACAGCAAGTCATACTTTCCGACGTCCATCGGTGCTCCATAGATCTTGAAGATAGCACCGGCTGGGTGTTTGCCAGTTCAATTATCATTATAGACGAGATTCAGCCGAGTCACCGTGTTGTGGGTGACCCGCATTAAATCGGTTAATTCAAACTATTTATCAAGTCAATTCGTTATGCATAAGATCTGATTTTGAAATTGTTTGGTGATGTTATGGCGTGCGGTCCATTGTGTGGCGCGCTAGTTTGATGGGTGTGTATTATGCTAACCGATTCTCGATTCAATTGATCGATACTGATGAATTATATAAAGGACTATTGTTTTCAGTTTTATATTAGAGCGGATTTGAACTATTCACACAATCGATTCCACTTTTTTAATATATCAATATATGTATAAATATATTTTCTATGTTATGATGCTATGGACCATAACCATTAAGCGGCTTTTATACTCTAAAGCATGCGTCAAAACAAAAAAAATGGATTTACAAAATCATTTAGTTTTATTGACTTAGTAAAAAAAAATGTTATGTTGTGAAAAGATTTCATGTGATTCACACTAGGAAAATATAAAATATATAATAATGAAATATTTAATATTTTCTTTTCTTCGCTCCGGTAACAAGAGTACAAACAAAGTACGACGTTAAATCTCGTCATTTTACATGCAATGTTCCGAAAATTCACCAAAAAGTGAGGAACAGGACTTTTGAGTTGACGCAGCCAGCATATGCAGGATGCAGAGATGCGTGGAGCTAAAATTGCTTTATTAGATCAAACCATAGAATCTAAGTACAGCGTGGACTTCCACGCACTTCCTTTTATATTTTTTTCTAATAAAACATGACATAACATATCCTGTAAGTATCACAACAATTGAGATACATATAAAATTTTAATTTTATAAAAAAAACATTAGAATCACACTTAAAGGAACCTGGGAACGTAATTAAAACAAACCATTCTCCATTAACACCAATCTCTTAATCTAAAAAACAAAGAAAAGGCTAAAAAATCCACGAATTAAATAAAAGCGAAAATTATTATAAACTAAATCTCGACAGTCAACGGTGCCAACATAGCAGTGAATGTCCAAAACCAAAGAACGGGCAGCAAGTACAATGACACAATTGTCCACATCCAATGAATAGATTTACAATGCACGCTTGACACAAATGAGCAACTAATTGGAACGTTACGACATCACATACTATATAGCCGTGCCAGATCGTGTGGGAGACTGGCTTAACAAAAGCTAATGATTTAAATATTTTTAGTTATAAAAATTCTACTGAATACTATTTAATAACGCTTAGTTGATAAAAAAACAGCTTCACGCTGTATCCCGCACACAGCAGGGTAGGCAGAGGGAACATAGTGTTGAGACACTCCGTTCCCCACTTTCTGCCGAATTCTGGAGGCATTGCGTGTTGAGTGGCAGAACTCAACGCCGCGCTTAACCTCGACCAGAGCGAAGAAATGGAAATATAAATTTAAGTAAATATTTCATCTCCTCGAGTGGGGATCGAATCCACAACCCGTCGATTTTACAGTCACACTTTGTGCCGCTGCGCCACGACCGGCCTCAAGCTTAGTTGATGTTAATATGTTTTCTGTATCTCACATATATATATAGCAGAGTAAGCAGAGGGAACCTGTGAATCTAGTGTTAAGATATTTCGTTCCATTTAAGACATTTCCGTTACCCAATTTCCACTAAATTCTGGTGGCGTTGCGTGTTGAGTGGCGGAACTCAATGCTGCGCTAATTTTACTTTAAATTTTAATTAAGCGTATTGTAGTGCAGTAAGTTATATTGAAATCATAGAACGTTATGTAACTTAGCCTATATTCTCCATCGATAAATAGTATTATATATCCAATACAACATATTTTTTTTGTTTGTACCAGTAGTTCCCGAGATTATACGTTCAAATAATCTCTTTAGTTTTATAATATGGGTATAGGTATCATATAAATGTAAGTAAACATTTCCTCGAGTGCGGATCGAATCCACAACCAATCGATTTTACAGTCGCACTTTGCGCCCCTGCGCCACAAAAAGACAAAATATAAAGAAGACAAAAAAAATACACAAATTACTAAAATAGCAATATATATTTGATTACAATAATCTTAATCGATTAATAATCTGTGTTTTTTTCGATGACTGCTTTATATATTAATTCTAATCTAATTAAATAAATATTTTAACCAAAATGTTACCTAAATATGCACCGTTGTTATTGCGCTTAATAATATTACACAAACTTTTCGTTTTAAAATATTTTATTAATAAGTATATATATTTGATATATGTCCAGAATCCGGCAGAAAGTGGGGAACGGAGTGTCTTTACACTAGGTTCCCACTGCCTACCTTGCTGTGTGCGGGATACAGCGTGAAGCTGACTTTTTTTTTTAAATATAAAAAAATATATATTCAATATTTCATCATTCTATATAATAATTATCCTCGATAATTATATAAATTACGCATGGTAAGTACATAATTTGAGATATGATGTCAGGGAAATCACATGTTGCAATTAAATATTCGACTACTAATATTATGCTATTTTACTTCCATTAAATTAAATACGATTTTTTTATGAGATTTTATTTATTTTATCCCGTATTTAACGTTGTATTTAGTGAATTTAAAAACCCTAGTGTCAAGACACTCCGGTTTCCGCTTTCTGTTCCAATTCTTGACCTGGGCTGCTAAGTGGTTTTAAAAGCGAATGAAAATATTTTTTTCCTTCGAATAAGTATAGAACCCACATCTACCGCGTTCACGGCCATATGATATCCCACTGCGCCACAATCAATAAACAGCACTTTAATCGTAGTAGCATGTCTGGTATTGATATAAAAATTTTACAGTTTATTTTAAATATATATTAATATATCTGTAGAGGCCGGTCGTGGCGCAGAGGCACAAAGTGTGTCTGTAAAATCGACTGGTTGTGGATTTGATCCCCACTCGAGGAAGTGAAATATTTATTTAAATTTATATTTTCATTTCTTCGCTCTGGTGTCGAGGCAAAGTGCGGAGTTTAGTTCCGCCACTCAGCACGCAATGCCTCCAGAATTCGGCGGAAAGTGGGGAACGGAGTGTCTTAACACTAGGTTCCCTCTGCCTACCCTGCTGTGTGCGGGATACAGCGTGAAGCTGATTTTTTTTTTATATATTAATATTTTATTTTCAAAAAATCTAAAAATATATTTGTTAAAAATGTTTCTAAAATATTTTCAAAAGTATAAACTCCTACTAAAATACTTACTTTGTGATATGAACTTGAGTTTTACATTTTTAGTTTTATAATTATAATTTTAATTACAAACAAACATTGTTAAATATCTATTGCTTAACGAAATAATTGAAACCTATAAGTTTGTCCATATTTTTTTTTTGCTCAACCAACTCCAGAGAGGCCAGTTGTGGCGCAGGGGCACAAAATGTGACTGTAAAACCGACTGGTTGTGGGTTCGATCCCCACTCGAGGAGATGAAATATTTACTTAAATGTATATGTCCATTTCTTCGCTCTGGTGTCGAGGCAAAGCGCGGCGTTGAGTTCTGCCACTCAATACGCAATGCCTCCAGAATTCGGCAGAAAGTGGGGGACGGAGTGTCTTAACACTAGGTTCCCTCTGCCTACCATGCTGTGTGCGGGATACAACGTGTTAAATAAAAAGAAACCCCAAAAAACAAGGGATTACTAAATATTAAAATAACCGTAGAAAACATACAGTTGAATTTTTAATTACCTCTCCTATTTAAAATCGGTTAAAAGAGGATAGACTACTAAGAAAATGATTACAAACATACTGTAATCTTAAAAGTCACAATATGCATACATCACATCGCTTTTATCTCCTGGCGATAATTAAAACGTGCAAGATTTATAATGAATATAAATTTTCCTCTCAATTTTATCCTTAAGTAATTATTTCTCCATTAATAGTTAATAGACTACTATCTATTATTAGGTATATTTGAAAAATAATATTAAAATATATATTTTTTTATTTTTATCATTATTTTTTATTTTATTGAATATATACACATAGAATGCAAGAACATTTTTGTATAAAAACTAATAAATTGAGGCCAGTCGTGACGCAGGGCCACAAGCGTGCGACTGTAAAATCCACAGGCAACCCACCAGGTTCGATTCTCAGTCAAGGAAATAAAAAAAAATCGTATTTTAATTTTCTCGCTCTAGCAAAACGAGGCGTTGTTTGTGCCACTTAACCCCCAATGCCTCCTGAATTCTGCGGAAAGTGGGAAACGGAAGTGTTTTGATGGGAACGGATTGTCTTAACATAAGGTTTCCAGGTTTCCTTTGCCTATACTGCTGTGTGCTGGAAACAGCATGAAGCTAAAAAATATAAGCTTGGCCTTTTGTTTATTTTTTTATTTTACTTCGATTGAAAACAAGAGCCATTTGATATTTTCGAAGGCTATTTTGTGACATTTTGAAGTGTGTCAGTCAGTCTTCGTGTAACATCTTGTCGTGACGCCCAAAGTGGTGACTTCGTGATCCAAATTAATTAAAACAGAGACACAACTGAAGCAATCAC
>DWQW01004698.1:0-19274 GCA_018249695.1 Heliconius erato demophoon | reverse complement strand
ACACCAGAGCGAAGAAATGGAAATATAAATTTAAGTAAATATTTCATCTCCTCGAGTGGGGATCGAACCCACAACCAGTCGGTTTTGCAGTCACACCTCGTGCCGCTGCGCCACGACCGGCCTTATTCATTACTATTATATTATACTATATCATTATTATAATATATACACAATTATAATATACTATATAATAATACTATTATATAATATTACAACTTTCAGTTGTGTATTTTGATGTCATCAAGGTGAATTATCCTTTAAATAATATTTTTAATTTTTTTTTAGGGCGAAGATGATGGCATACTATTAAGTGTGCTATTGTGGGGTACCAACGACCACGCTGTGACCCTTTTGGTACTTAACGCGGGCAACCTAAGTGAAATTGCGCGTACTAACTTTACTACACCGTCTCAAGCACCTAATTGTATACATGGATGTTTTTTAAAAGATTATATAATTTAAAAACTGTAAATAATTTAAAAACCTGTAAATAATTTAAAACCCTGTAAATAGTTTATTAATAAAGCATTTTTTTTTAATTTGACTTTTTTTCCGGAACTAGTGTGAAACAAAAAGAAAAGCAGTTTCAGACAGGATTCACATTATAGTGCCGGTCACGGTTCGTTCTCGGGATTTAAAGCTTTGACTTTATATTACAAACAAAACGAATATAATTTTTGATATTCTTCGAATTAAATAAATGTTCCCCCGAGTTGATCCCGAACCCACAACCATTGCGTGTACAGCTCAATGATTACATATTAAACCACATGTTGCCTACAATTAAATATTAATCTTGTCGCATTTATTGACCTCTACTAAAGTATGATTTCTGAAATCACGATAACATTTTATTATAAGTAATAAATACAATAGACATTGCTTAGATAATAACCAAAAATATTTAAATAATATACGTTTAATAGTATTTATCTCTATTATCACATGACGGAAAAAAGATCAGACAGATCAGACATCGTTGGTATGCAAAGATATACAATAGTCGTAATTTTTTTTATATTATGTAGGAATTTTAAGTGACGAATATCTGATGGAATCGTATTCACTTTCATAGAAAAAGATTCACCATAAAAGTACATGTGAGCAGTTGGCAACATAAGTCGGTTGTGAATTCTTGACCGAAGTTGAAGTTGAAAGATTGTATTAGCACCCAAGAAATGAAACCGGGTCTTTAGATAGGAAGGACTGAAAAGGTTATAAATTATAAAATAAAGGAGTGGAAGGATGTGTTAGTTGCAGCGTTTTCTAAGAGTAAGCCTTATGAATTTTCTGGTGTATTTTGAGACATGTTTAAGCTTTCGTAAGCTAAAAATGAATTTAATATACATATTTTGTAGCCGTTCGAGCTTATTTAGCTGATCCTCCGTATCGTCCGGGTAAGAGCTGTCTGCATAGTCCAAAATAGGAAGCATATGAGCATGGACATATCAAGCAATACTGATCAAGTCACTTTGAGTCAAAAAAGGATTTGATAAAGCTGCAAAAGTATATTTTTTGAGATAAACATATTTGGATATGAGAATCGTCGAGGGGTTTTAATTCCTTATAATCTTATAATACCAACAAAATAATTTTTATGGTATTATCTGGCTTAACTTGAACGATACGAAGTATCAGTTAAAATACCAGTTGGTATTCTAACTGATATTTCAAGATTTGCAATACTATCAAAGCAATGTTTTGTAGTACGTGTAGGTAAGAAACTCTCATTTTGCGTCACCACCTAGGATTTGGATGAAGGATTCGAAACCTGAGTGGTTTGTGGCACCAACTTTGCCTATACTATATTACTTACGTAACTCACCAGTTGATGTGTGAGAATTCCATGTCTAAGCTAGAGTCTTGCTTTCGGCGGTTTCCAGCAGAGGAGCCATCAAGGCTTAAAGTTTATCACAGTGAAAAACTTTGTCTTTTAAACCACGTTGGTGATGCGAGGAGGTCATCTACTCACGACGCCGGTCTGCTTTCGTCAGCCATTTTCTTATACAACACGTTCAGAATGCAACATTTGCTTTAGAACTAATATTTCTACTTTATTGTCGAAATATAACTAAAATTGTTTTAATATTCATTTATATAATTATATTTAATGATTTTTGAAAATGACAATATGAAAAAGAAGACGGGACCAGATACCTCGGTGGGATGTCTTGTGTCAAAAGTATTACAGATAAAACAGACGAAGTAACATACAGAAAGTAGCAACATTAGCGGAACATGGCAGTAAGAAGCGATGTACTCTCTCATAATGGAGTTCAGAGGTCAAATGGAACACATACTACGCCAATTATAGAATACAGGTATTTTACTTTTATTCAAGATGAAATAAACATATTATCAAAATATTTCATATTTTATCAGAAAGTTCATTAATCTTATTTAGTTATTTATCATTAAATCGAAACTTTGTTATTCATTTGAATGATTCACATCAATGAATAATACTTTCAAATTAGTAACAAAGTATCGAAAAGAACTTACTAGAAACTATTTTTAATTGTTTTATCAGTCATAACGCAATGCCAAATTCTCTCTATATCTCAAAGATTAAATTCCACTACATATTAGCGTAAAAAGAATAACTATAATAATGTTTTTTTTGGGAATCTAATCTTAAGACACTTCCGTTCCCAACTCTCCCCACAATGCGTATTGAGAGGCGGAACTCTACGCCGCGCTTTGCCTCGTTCCCAATGCGTGCCTCGCTTGCAATGCAAATATAATATCCTTAATCCATCCCCCAAGTGGAAATCGAACCTACAACTGCTGCATTTACAGTCGCACGACTATTGTACTGCGCCGACGGCTCGCTATAAATAACGTTTTAACTAAAAATTAATTGAGGATATTGTGGCGCAGTGGAGAAGAATGGATCTCCGCAATTTAACAAGCAATGCTTTGTATTCGAACGACATGCGTAGTACTGTGTCTTAAGTCTATGTATAGAGATGAGATATCTATGTAGAGGGGACAGTTTGCAACCTTACACGGTTGCAAATTAATAAACTGCAATATTTAATCGTTTATTCACGGAATATCTTATTATAAAAAAATTAAAATTTTATAATAAAACAATAAAAATGTCTGTATGTCTATACATTGAATATATCTGGGAAAAACAATATAGGTGAATGTGAAGACACAGATAAAAAAGTAAAATATGACGATGATATATATATAAAGACGTCTTAAATATTTGCAAATAAAATCAAAGCAAATAAAATGGGTCCTATTAGAGCATACATAAGTTATTATTATAATTACATAGTTTGTGATATGACGTTAATTAATTGAAAAAAAAACTTTACAAACTTATATTTTCCGACATATACATACTCATTTTGTATGAAATGAACTACAAATATAAGTTTTTAACGGTTTTTATAAAATAATACATCTACATATATTTATTTTATTATCACCTTCACGCTGTATCCCGCACACAGCAGGGTAGGCAGCCTAGTGCTATGACACTCCGTTCCCCACTTTCCGCCGAATTCTGGACGCATTGCGTGTTGAATGGCAGAACTTAACCTCGACACCAGAGCGAAGAAATGAAAATATAAATTTAAGTAAATATTTCATCTCCTCGAGTGGGGATCGTACCCACAGCCAGTCGGTTAGACATCTCGTGCCGCTGCGCCACGACTGGCCTCAATATGTATTTTATTTATACTTTAATTTCCCACTTTCAGCAATTATAGGTCTATGGGAAGTATTCTATAGGTATTTTTAACATTTTTTAAAGTGTTATTCCACACTTAGTAACGAAAAATATTTATTTAGAAAACGTATAAAAATTTGAACGTAGCGGGACTCGAACTTGCGCCTCCTAGAAACCGACCAGGACCTGGTTTTCTGAATAAGTATTATTCTATAGGTTTTGAATAAGCAGCGAGCTTCCCACAATATGCGACGTAATCGATCGGTGACCGCATATTTAATTGATTTCAACTAAATACCTGCTAAAAATACCATGTGAGTCAAGGTGTTTTTAAGAAAAATGGTCTTGACAGACACACATATAAGTAGATAGACGGACAAAAAATAATTCCGTTAAGGATAGGTATCGTCTTTTTCTTTTAAAATACCGAACTCTAATAAATATATTTTTCAATCTATATTTGCCTTTCATGTTTCATGTTGTGTATACATGCAAAATATGCCGATCGATTGATAATGTTATCATTTCACCATTGATAGCTTATCATAGCAAATTTGGGGAGAGGTTGTACGATAAAATGTACGTGGTCAACGATATAAGACTGTATGTATACCATCTTATCGTATACGTAATAAGCGATATAAATATTGTATTACTTTTCACACATCAAGTACCTTTACTGTTAAAACTATATGAAATAAAAATAATTATTAATAAAACAAATTAAAATATATATTTGTTTTTAATTAAACACAAAAACTTTTTTTATTTTGAACCGGTAATTTCCGAGATTAGCACGTTCAACCCAACAAACTCCGTCCTAATATCAAGACACTCCGCTCCCCTGTCTGGCCAGAGTAAAAAACTAAAATAATTCAAATATAATCTTTCCTATTCCATATATTTTTTTTTGAGAATCCGTATTTATTTATTTAGTTTGAGAACCCATTTCCTCAATTCCTGGAGATCGAATTCACAACTAGTCGATTTTACAATCACACACTTGTGCTCCTGCGCCACGACTGGTCTCAATATGTATTTATATTTAGATACAAATAAACAATCAACCTTATTTTAAATTACGAGACGATTACAATATATAGAATTATCTTACTCTACCAGTGGGTAGAGCAAAATAATTCTTAGTAGTAAAAATTTCGCGTTATTATAGTATTTTGATTATAATAATTAACTGATAGGGATAGTTCTAGAAATATTGCCTAGAGACCCAAACGTAATACAAATGACGCTTGCGTGACGCCGTGATACCGATTTCGAATTATAAAATCTTTTTTAAATTATTTTTGATTAACAAAATCAAAGTACATTTTACTTAATGTAAAATTATTTTTTACTTTTTAGTTCGGTTTTTTTTGTTAAAAATGTATTTTTCGAACTGCAGCTAATGGTGTTAGCCCTCTTGACCTTTAGCGCGACACCCCGAATACCCGGCGTTTCGAACTCTGCAGTAGTCCGTAGGTCATGGGTAGTCCCGGTAGCCTTTGTAAAATACTAAATATACGCGTCAAACCGGTTAGAGTCTCGTTTAAAATATAAACAAATATGTTTATTTATTATCTATATATATAAAAGGACTTGTGCTGACTGACTGAGGTAAGACGCACGCACAGCCGTAACCGCTGATGGTAGAAACGTGAAATTTGGGCAGGTGTTTATTTTCATATTCTGGACGTCCACTAAGAAGGGAATTTGAAAAATTTTAACCCTAAAGGGATGAAATAGGGGTTGAAAGTTTGTATGGAAAAAATTTTTAATCTGTACCGATTTTTATAAAATTTGAAATTCAGACTTTTAAAAATATTTCATTGAACACGTGTTTCATGGTTTTTAAGAATTCACCCCCTAAGGGTTCAAATAAGGGGTTCAAAGTTTATATGGAAAAATCTTTAAATTGCCATCGATTTTTGTAAAAATTAAAATTCAGACTGTTATAAATATTTTATTGAACACGTGTTTCGTGGTTTTTTTTAGAATTCACTTCTAATAAGCGGGCGAAGCCGCGCGCGCCCTCTAGTTGAAAATAAGTTACCAATACGAAATATGCGTTTAACTGAAAAAAAAATATTACCTTTACGCTGAATCCTGCACATAGCACGGTAGACAGAGGGAACCTTAACCTAATGTTAAGACACTCCGTTCTTATTCAGACACTTCTGTTACGCCAAATTCTTGAGACGGAAAGTGGCGAATGGATGAGGCCCTAAAAAGAATTATATCTATATAGATAATATGTATATATTATTTTTTTTTTTATCATCACACATACTTTCTGACGTTGCTTCTTATCTCAAGTGCTAGGCTTTTGAAATTTATAACTTCCTACTATTTCATTATATAGACTATTTATTCCTTAACAGAATGCTAACTAAGGCTAGCGGTGTTATCTCGACATCACTCGTTATAATAAACGCACAGTTGTATATCACCTTAGTGGTCAGTGCATGCTAAATACGTTTCAAGTGACATTTGTTCTTTTATTTGAAATTTTTACTGTATTTTGTTTTATTGGTGTGCATAAAAAATAATTATAGATACGTAAAAAGGTCAGTTTAAGTATTAAATAAAAAAAGTAATAAAAATGTGCGAGGTTTTAATTATTATGAAATAAAAATTAGAAAAGTGCAATTAAAATTGTTTGCGTTCTTTTTTTAATAATACTTTACAATTTTTCCTTTATGGGCAATAAAGAATATATAAGTATATAATTTCATAGAAATCAATAATTACAGAGAAATTTTAATTTATTTAAATGTCTTTTTATATTAGCTTAGTGCTCAGTTTTTTATCGGTGTGTTTCATTATAAATAGGTAAAAACGTTAGTTCATTGCGTTTGTTAAGAACTAAATTAGGAAAGTAAGTTTTGAAGAAAGTGTCAGGTTTTAATAATTATAAAATTTGTTTTTTATTTATTTATTAATACTGTCGAATATTTGTTGTATCGTATTGTTTATTAAATAATTTCATACAAATTGATAATTTCAGTGATAATTGTAGTATTTATTTTTATTAATATTTATAATATTATTCAATTGATGAGGCCGCCGTGCCACAGTGAAAACGCGACGGTTGTATATTATACCCACTCGGAGGAAATATTTTCTTTTCCATCGTTCTGATAACAACGCACGGCGTTGAGCTCCACAATTCAACAAGCAATGTCTTGAAAGATGGGTAGTGCGTGAGGAACAGAGTGTTATATTACACCCTTTATGGAATTTTGCTTTGCTTTTCTTCCCTGTATGCGGGAGACACGTAAAAAATGCAATTAATTAATTAATTACGATTAATATTCAATTTGTTAACTTTAAATTTAATTGTTTGTATAGCTATAAAAGTAAGGGCAATCTGCGTCGTATCGTATAAAACAGGAATCGGCGTCAGCATATAATGTTTTTTATTGAACTGATTTATTAATTCAAAAAAACATCGTAAAAAGTTTTAAAATTATTTAATTACTTAACAAATAAAAATTTACAGATAATTGTTTTAAAAATTATGTTTCCAGCAAAATTAAAACGCTAGTATCGATTTATTTTAAAATTAGATTAAAAAAATAAATATATCATAAGAAATATATTTTAACTTACAGAATACATACCATACTGCTTATATGCGTGTATTAAACAAAATTATTCATTATATTAAAGAATTAAAACATATCATTTTAAAATAAACATAAGATGGAGATAATTTCTAAAACTGAAAAACAGTCCGAATACGATATGAGCACGTGGCTCAGATGCTGCGAAGAGGAGGTGAAAAAACCTATACAAGGCAAAGTGACTGGTAAGTGGAATATAAAGTTAATTAATTAATATTGTACATTAGGGTGGGCCCAATTTTTTTTTTAAATGTAATGAAAGTAGTAGTAGTAGTTGTAGTAGTAGTAGTTGTAGTAGTAGTAGTAGTAGTAGTAGTAGTAGTAGTAAATAGTGTTTCCAAATAATTGTCGATAAAGTAGATATTATGAAACATGATATTATGATTTAACATTTCTTTATTTTGAAATATTTGTGTAATTTTAAGTTAAATCTCTTTCAGCTCAAAAAGTCAAATTAGCAAAAAAACATATGTGATCTTTTTTGTAGATCGTTTAATTTCCTACAAGAATACATATTGGGTTTTATACCAGCACTATTTTTTATTTTATTTTTAATAGTAGAAAAAAATTATCGAGTCCTTCTTGAAATCATGTATATAAAAAAAAAAAAAACTCTATGATTTTTGATATTTTGTATAAAAACTGGATCTGATTCAACTTAAACTATATATTAACTACTTCTACCTAACTTCTCTATTCTATTAATATAGTACTACTACTCTTCTTCACTCTACTTCTTCTGCTCAGTGCCTGAGGTAACTAGCAGGTACAGCGAGTGGGAGCAAGTGAGAGACCGAAACGATTATAACGGCAATATAGTCTATAGTCTTCCTCAATTAATTAACTATCTGTATATAATCTGTGTTTTTAGCGGGTTTTTTTAATATTGAATTCACTTACAGACATTAGGCCTGTGTCCTTATTCTCTTTCTTTCTTTTTTTACATTTTTTTAAATTTTATAATCGAACAATAAATCGAATTTCATAATATGATGTTCAGCATTTTCTATCAGTTTCAAAATGCTGCGTTTTTTTTCTTATAAAACTAAGACTACATTTTCTGCGGAATCGAACATATGAACATCGTGTATAAATATAGTAATACTGCGCTACTTGGTAACATCAGTGTAATACATATTTTTTCATACTGATTTCTTCATTTCTTATATAAGAAATTATCTAATAGGTCAACAAACTTTAGTCCCAATCTAAATATTTGATTAATTATACATATTAACTGATACCAATAAATATATTGAAAGCTATTGTAAAATGATATTATACCTATTGACATAAGAAGCCATTGCAGCGTACTTGGTACACGATGGCTATAAGTTCTATTTTTATTTAACTTTAAGACATGTGCATGTATGACAGGAAAAGAAGAAAGTAGCGTTGATCCTTGCAACGCCACTTATCCGAAATAAATCGAAAATAACATATGATGAGATGAGACCTATTATAATTTCATTTCCTCGCTCTGGTAACAAGATACAGTGCTGCGTTAAGTACCGATGGCGGAACTTATTTTTTTGGATGGGTATATTGTGGGATACATATCAAAATCACATGACATCTTGAAAATGCGACGCATTGAAACCGGTAAATGGAGAACTGAGTGTTTTAACACTTGGCCTCTGCATGGCCTACTATGTGCAGCATACAGCGAAAATAATAATTTATCTAATACATTTTAATATAACGTTTATTTTACATATTTTAAGGTACTATTCCATCTTGGTTGAATGGAGCCTTATTGAGAAATGGATCAGGAACACATAAAGTCGGTTCATCTGAGTTCGGACATGTCTTTGATGGTCCTGCGTTTTTACACAGGTTGGTACTACTTAGATATTATTTAGAAAGAACCATTACACACTTATATTTGTAGTTCATTGCATAGAAAAATATAACACACCTATTTATTTAAGAAAAATATGAGCTGTTTTAGCAACAAATTTTTAAAAATATCTCTTTATAAATTTGTGTGAAATAAAGTATTTTGAACACTCACACTAAAAAATCAAGAATGCGATAAACGTTAATTGAAAAGATCTAAGTAAAAAAAAATTAAAAAAATATATAAAAACTCGACTAAAAAGAAAAAAATATAGTTCATAAGAAGTAACAGTTTAGGTTCATTCTTTAACAATTTAAAAGGAGTCCTGTAAAACTTAAATGGGTCCAGCCGTCGGATTTTTGTGAAATACCTTTTCAGTAGTTCCTCTTGGTTTTGTTTGATTTTTAATACAGAACCAAATAAAAAAAAGAAAATAAAAAAAAACTATTTAAAATTTTACTGCTGCTAAGTAAAATAAATTATTACAAATAGAAAACAGCTTAATATAGTAAAAATTTACTGTTTACATATTTTTTTAATAAGAACATATGATATTCTTTCCTTACTGTGTAACTGACATACAAGGCACAAAAGAAACCACTGGACTTAGAAAGTAATAATTTGACATGTAGGTAGGTTACAGTTTAGGTTTAGGTAGGTTTATATTTTTCTTCCTACATTATAATATCAAGTAAGTTACAGCTATTAATATAATCTTTGTATGTGTAAATTTATATTGTATTATTTACAGGTTCCATATAAAAAATGGTGCAGTAACTTATCAAAGTCGTTATTTAAATACGGAAACTATGAAAAAGAATAGAAAAGCAAATAGAATAGTAGTCACTGAATTTGGCACAAAATCGGTACCTGATCCTTGTCACAGTATTTTTGATCGGTAAGATTATATAACGTATATGTAAAACTCTTCCATTATTAAGGTCCGTATTTATAAATCGCTCTCGATTTTGAGAGCGAACTTAAGATGCCGTTTTCATTGATAGATTCTTAAAACAGTACTCCCATATCGATCTCAGAGTTGAGAGTGATATAATAATACGGGTCTAATGTCAGACAACGCACCGCCGACAGCTATTTTTTTTCTTTGGACGATATATGGAGCACTAAGAGATCTACGGGAACCAAATATATTTAGACAGAGACATTTGTGCCCATATTGGACATATTGCTTGTTGAGTGACAATGAAGGCCGCGTTTGTGCTGTGCTCCCAGACCGAGCGATTCTAATAGTTTTTGCCCCAATGGGAATTTATACATAAATATTAAAAATTGTAAGTGACCGCTGTCTGAACATGGAAGATATATGAGGAAATCTATTATTGGGGGGATTTATCAATGTCAAAACAATGATTTTTATAATTTTTACCTGTTTGTTGGTTTGTCTCTTTGTTTGTGTGCTTGTGCACGCTAATTTTAGAAATAACTTAAATGCAGTTTTTACTATTGTATAATAATTTGATAATCTGTCTTTAACAGTGTCTGTTTTATTTAAACCGGGCCAGCTGCTTATCTATATTTTTTCTAAAAATACAAATATTATGTTTATTTTATCTTTTTTTCTACTATTTTTATTAATCTTTTAGAAAAAAATATTACCTACTATATTATAATTAATAATCCTATTTCAGAATATCTTCGACCTTCACGTTAGATGATTATTTTACAGACAACGCTGGAATCTCGGTGCAGCCTTTTGGCGACCAAATTTATACAATGACTGAAATAGCCACTGTATACAGGTTCGTTCCAATATTTAATACGTTTCCGCCGTCGTCAAAGTTCCGTCGTGGTGCAGTAGGAAAGTATCTGAAAAGTGATGGTTTCGGATTCGAGTCCTACTTAGAGGATTTAAATTCGCGACTTTTAACTAACGTTCAGGAGCTATTTTTTTACGATTGTTTTATATTATTAGACAGGTACAGGGAACCTAGTGTTAAAACACTCTTTTTCCCCAGAGTCACTTAATTTTGAAATATTATTTTTTGAGTGCCAGAACTCAACGCGGCGTTTGGTCTTGTTACCAAAGCGATCTTTATTCTTTAAATATTTACATAGAAAACAATTTCATTTATTTTTCTGCATTACGTTATATCCAGCACACTAGGATTACCAGTATGAACCTAATATCAAGACTAACTCTTGAACCAACTAAACGCCGTGGCTTTTGTCTTATTAAGCAGAAAAATGAAAATATGTTATCCTTAACGCCAACTTTAGCGTTTACATTCATACAATCTCTTAACTCTCTATCTCTAACTCATGTAATTAAGTAATACTTATTAAAGTAACCTAATATTTTTCTTTCCTAAGTGTGGATTACGACTTTAAAAATGTTTAAAAAAAGTAAGCTATTTATTTGGGAAGTTTAAGTAAGGTTATCTTTTAAGAACAATAATTTCAAGTATTCTGGGGTGGTTATAATTTTTTTTTTTACATTACAGAATAGACCCTGAATCTCTTGAAACAATCGAAAGAAAGAGCCTTTTGAATTCCCTTATAGTTTGTCATACTGCCCACCCACATGTTTTGCCAAATGGTAAGAACTAATTATTATTTTTCTACTGTTTTTAAGGTTCATGTTGTATTCTATATATAGCAGGTAGGAGGAACGTAGTGCTAAGACACTCCGTTCTCCACTTCCCTCCCAATTTTCGAGATATCGCGTGTTGATTTGTGGAATTTAACTTCGCTCTTAGTCTTGTTATCAGAATAAAATTATAATGTATATATTTTTTTCAATTAAAAATCAAACCCACAACTGTTGCATTCACAGTGAGACGCTGTGCAGGATATTGTATTTGTATAAGATATACAGTAGATACAATATACAACTGTTTCGTAGAATTATTTGTTTTTACATACTTTTACATTATAAGTTTTTACTTTATCTTTACCGGATTTGTCATTTCGACATAAGTTGTAGTTGAATGATGTCATGGTCGTGGTTCTGATTTGCATTTACGGGGAACGCTTCGTTTTCGATTTTATTAAAGAAATGCGGCTTTTGGTTGCGCCTGCAAATGTCTGAAAATAAAAGAATATATTTTTCATTTTTTAAAAATTTCATCCGTTTTCATTACTAAAGATAAAAACCTTACATAATTGACTTTACTAACTTATATCAATTTTTACTTAGGTATTTATATATATATATATTTACAGGAGACGTATACAACATCGGCTTACAGTTTGCCACGGGTTTTCCCAAGCATGTAATCATTAAGTTTCCATATTCTGCAAAAGGTATATATTGATTTTTGTTTTTTTTTAGCTTCACATCGTAACCCGCATTTAAAGGAGTAGGCAGGGAGAATATAGTGTTAAAACACTCCCATTTTCCACTGTTCCCCATTTTCCGCGGCATATTGCTTTTTGAGTGGTGAAATGCACCACGGCACTTTGCCGTGTTGCCAAAAGAGCAAGAAAAGGAAAATATTAAATATTTTTTTATACGAAATAAAAAAAAATCGACCCACAACCGTCGCGCTTACAAACGCACGCTCCGCTACTGCGCAACGACGGCCTCAATTTTTATATGATTATCCTTTTTTCAGCTAACATGTTTGAGTCGGCTGAAATTGTGGGTGTTGTTGATCCAAAGTGGCGATTCAATCCCTCCTACATGCACTCCTTTGGTAAATATATAAAATTAAATAAAAATTAAATTAAATTAGTTCTACGCTGTATCCCGAACACATCAGGGTAAGCAGAGGGAACCAAGAGTTAAGACGCGTGTTGAGTGGCAGAACTCAACGCCGCGCTTTGACTCGACACCAGAGTGAAGAAATGGAAATATAAATGTAAATAAATATTTCATTTCCTCGAGTGGGGATCGAACCCACAACCATCGCTTTTACAATCGCACGCTTGTACCACTGCACCAGAACGATCCAAATTTTTCACTAAGGAGTATTCCATTTTATACGTTATGCTGTTAAGCGCCTGCTGTAATAAAGTGAGCAATTATTCTAAGTGTCAATTTAAAAGTGATGTAATAAAAGGAGATTTATAGGAAAATTATATTATCATGTTTATTTTAAACATTTATCTTTATTTTTAAATAATAAATAATAATCTTATGAGGGTATGTAAAAGAAAATATGTTAAGTCAAACTACCTTTTCTATTAATATTATTAATATATAATGGCAGTTCACGCTGTTTCCCGCATAGCACTGTTTAAAGAGGGAATATGGTTAAATCACACTCCGTTTCCCACTCACTACCCAAATTTGAGACATGACGAAACTCAACGCCGCACTTTATCACATGATATTGAAAGTGAATATTTATTTTCAGGTATAACTGAAAACTATTTTATTATAATAGAACAGCCACTTTGTATATCGACGTTTAATACGGTTAAGAGAATTATATTCAATGAACCATTTTCATCGATGCTAGAGTGGTATTCAGAATACGAGGTAAATTATAAAATCTAGAAAAACTTTCTCATACTTGACCTTTTGTTAGCTCCACGTAATTCCGCACAAAGCGGGGTAGGCTGAGGGAACTTGGGAACCTAACAATCCATTACTTCCGTTCCTCATTTTTCTCCAAATTCTAGAGGCATTGCGTGTTGGGTGGCGGAACTCAATACCGCGCTTTGTCTCATTACCTAGGGGAGAATATGAACATCTTAAATATTAAATTTAACCGAGTGGGAATCGAACCCACAACCATCGCTTTTACAATCGCACGCTTGTACCCCTACACCACGACGATTCCAATAACTTTGTTTAATTTATTATATATGCTTCCTTTTATATTTTCAGACACAACTTGTATTGGTACATCGTAAAACTGGAAAACAAACCCGCTACCGAGCTGACACGTTTTTCTTTATGCACATTATAAATTGTTTTGAGAAAAACGACCAATTATATGTCGATGTCGCTTCGTACAAAGATGCTAAATTGATCAATGCTATGTACGTCGATGCTATTAAGGTAATGGTGGTATTCGTTAAAGAGCTGGTAGTAACAGCTTCAAATATATAATATTTAGTGCTTATCAGGTCAATTTATCAAATTTTTATGATTTAGATATTTTTTAAAAAAAAAGTGATTAAAAAGTTTCAATTGTAAATTATCACTTATTTTGATATAAATAAAACATAAATTTTAGATTAATTCTAATTTTGATATTGAAAAGAGTATTTTATTGAGTTTCTTGCTCGCTCTTCTCAGCAACTGCCTGTCGAGTCGATGGTAACTATTAATATACATTAGTTTATTCGTATAAAGAATATCTTTAATTGTAAGTTTATCAAGTAAAAGTCAAATGTAAGAATATGCCAATTTGAATCACAAGTTGCTTTCCTGCTCCTTGCCTGTTGCTTGTCTTCCGGGTACAACAGAGTAAGCTGTTTAAATATAATCTTAATTCACTACGTTCTCCATTTTCTGCCTAATTTTCGAGACATGCGGGTTGGGTGGCGGGACTAAACGCCGCGCTTGGTGTTTTAACCATAGCGAGAAAACTATACAATTAATTCTTCCGAGTAGAAACTCAACCGTAGTGGGAACGCTACGTTGTGTGAACCCAAAATTATATTAGCGCTTATAGTCAGGCAGTTTCAAAGTTTAATATGATATATTTGTAGAATATGGACAGAAATCCCAGCTACGGCGAATGGTACCACAGTCGTCCGAAAAGAATTGAAATCGATCTGAAGGCGCCTCCAAACTCTAAAGCTGAGACACTACTGCTAACAGATGTCGGTGTTGAAGTTCCCAGAATAAATTATGAAGCTTATAACGGTAAATATTATGGTTTTAACATGACTTTAGTCCATGACGCTCCATGGAATTACCCCTATATAGTATTGAAGTTAATTAGTAGTTAATTTACTTGTTTAGAAAACGTATAAAAAATTTGAACGTAGCGGAACTCGAACCCGCGCCTCCTGGAAACCGACCAATTAAGTATAATGGTTTCCAAGACACGCGAGTTCGAGTCCCGCTACATTCAAAATTTTTATACGTTTTCTAAATAAGTATTTTTCTTTCCTAAGTGTTTAATAACACTTTAAAAAATGTTAATTTATCTTCTCATATTAAATCAATACTTTAATACTAATATTATAAAGCTTATTTTTTTAGGTTAAGCGCGCTTATCTGAAAAGGTAGTGGTTGTAATAAAAAAAATATATGTTTCTAGGACGGCCGTACAGATATTTCTATGGGATATCATTGGAAGTACAATCGGAACACGCTGGATCAGTAAGTTGCTTTTAATGTAAAATAACAATATTAATTTTCTTTTAAGGAAGGAAAATAAAAATTCGAATTAAATATCAAGATGTAAAAACCTAAATAATAAGTGCATATCTATACAAAGTTAACGAATTTTATAAAATATTTAAAACTTCTTTTGGATCATAACGTGGTAATTTCACTAGGAATATAAATTCACAACTAGCTTCTAATTCTTAAAACTGTAAATCTATACTAAAATTATTGAGGCTGTTGTTGCTCAGAGGCACAAGCTTGCGACTGTAAATGTGACCATTGTGGGTTCGACTCCCACTAGAGGGAAAAATGTTTCCTCGCTCTGGTAACGAGGCAAAACGCGGCGTTGAGTTTTGCCACTCAAGACTGCCTCGAATATTTTTCTAATAAATGTTAATAATATACACATTCCTTTCAGATTATAAAAGTAGACAACAAGACAGGTGGAATCAAAACGTGGAGGGAGATCGATTCGTATCCCAGTGAACCTGTTTTCGTAGCAAGCCCAGATGCAAAAGTAAATAATTATTGTATTCCTTTGTTTCTTATTATGGAGATACATTTAGCAGGGAAGGCTGTGGGAACGATGTGTTAATACACTCCGTTCTCAATTTTTTCGATGAATTTCCGATATAAGTCGATAGATTGCGTGTTGAGTGGCGGAGCTTATCGCCGCGCTTTGAAGTGCTACCAGAGAAGTAAATGAAAATATTAAGTAATTAATTTCCTCGAGTGGGACCGAAACTACAACTGTCGCGTTTACAGTCACACGCTGTGCCGCTTCGCCGCGACGACTCCAAATAAAAATGGCGATTAGTAGATGCTTGTCGTGGCAAAGTGGCTGTTAGGAGAAGAGAGAGAATACATCCCGTATTGGATGACGTATTTTCCACTCATCAACGCCCAAAATATTAAATACAGATGGAAAAAGCCACTTCTCCACTTTCCGCTCTCTACTTATACTTTTATACGGGTCAAAATGTCATACTACAGGTCAGATGCATTTTTTTGTCATAATTGTGTCTAAAGTTGTCTAGATATTCGGAGCAACTGGTACGAATTAAAATTATTTTTTGTATGTTTCATGTGACAACACAACTATAGTTATTTCCAGTTATTTCTATTTAACCACGAGCATGAAGCTGTATTTGACTTTGCTATATTAATTAGTATTTATTAAATTAACGCTGTATCCCGTATAGAGCACGGTAGCCACAATGTTACCTAGCGTTAAGACCTCCATTCAACATTCACTGCCAGATTCTCATGACAAAACATGTTGAATGGCAAAACTCAACACCGCTCTTTATATTATTAGTTATTACCAAAGCGAGAAAAAAAAACGATTCTGCTACTAAATGGGAATCGAACACAACCCGTGCGTTTCCATATAAACATGTGCCACTGCACCATGACGGCGTTGAATAAATATATATAATATAATATATTTTAAATATCTTTGTAAATATCTAGGAGGAAGACGATGGTGTTCTACTAAGCGCAGTATTATGGGGTAAAGATGACCACACGGTGACATTGTTAGTATTAAATGCTCGAGATCTAACAGAAATAGGACGATCTCACTTTACTACGCCGTCGCAGGCTCCCAGATGTTTCCACGGATGGTATCTTCCGGAAATAAAATAATATAATATAATTTATAATGTTTAAAGTATTACAAATTTATTTTAAGACTAAAGACTAATTTTAAGCAATAAATTATAATAATAAGTAATTTATTTAAAATAAAAAATAAAAAAAATGTAAAAAATCTTGGGTTATTTCATTCTATTTTATTTATTAATAAATTCTTTGTTGTAGTGTTTAGACACTTCGTTCCCTATGAATATACTCAGTTTCCCACTTTCCGCTGTAGACTTGAAGCATTGCGTGTTGCCTCGTTACCAGAGCGAGAGAGGATCAAGCTGATCAACATGTGACATCAGTGTCAACCCACAAACAATGGCACATTTTCTCTCCTGCCCAAACTCTCCGTCTTGTTCTCTTGTTTGACGATCTGACTATGGCAACAGATACGGCAACAGAGCAACCATTACGTGGCTCCATTGGCAAACTCCAATTTGAGTAATCCAATCCAATATGAGACGAAAAATAAGCAGAAGAAATTGAAAATATTAACAACATAAATTTAAAATTACAGAACTGAACAATAAAAATTTATAGTAATTATATAATTAATGCCCTCAAAATCCATAAATATATAAAATCTTGCACTTAGACGTTCTCTTAGAAATTTCAAGAAAAAGAATAATAAGCAGACATAAGTAAGGGGAATATAATTTTAATATTAGAAAAAACTATATAAGTAATTGAATTGAACAAACAAAATAAGTAAAAAGAACTAAAGGAAATCCTTAATATTAAAAATGATAACTCTACCTACAGCACTACAGCCGTTTATATTCGGTGTGATGTGTCAATAATTAAATACATTTTTCTCTAAAACTATTTGTAATTTCGAAATACTGTGAAGTTTAGTTTAGTTTGTTGCCGGTACTATTCAGGAGACCTGTCTTCACAACTTATTTATGTTGTTAGCATTTCTGTAGGGAGATTTTTACAAATTTCCGCTACCCAAAGATAAAAATTTCGACGTAGCTTGATGAGAACGTATGGCTTAGTTGTCAGAGTGGTCGGTTTCTAGGAGGCGCGAGTTCGAGTCCCGCTACGTTCAAATTTTTATACGTTTTCTAAATAAGTATTTTTCTTCCCTAAGTGTGGAATAACACTTTAAAAATAAACATGTTAAAATAAACTAGTCGAGTATCGATGTTACGGACATCTGACATCTGTGTGTCTGACTTCCTTAATTGCAAACGCGGCCGAGCTGAGTTTATCTGCAAGTGTTACAAGGTGGGAATTCCTCTGGATCTTTTTTTTTGCATTTAATATTAGATTTTTAACGTCAAACTGAAGAATCGAAGAATAAGAAGAATGAAAACTATTAACTTCTTCATAATTTACTTTGTTTCTGTCAATCTTAAATATTAAGGTAGTATCACCTGTGAATAGTAGGTACAATATCACATATTTTTTTGCATAAAAAGGTAGATCGTTAATATAAAGCAGAAATATTCGGTTGCTCGCCACTTTTATATTATTTTGCTATATTTCATTAGTCTGGTAAAGTACCAGTTTCTATACATCTATTAAAAACTAGAGGGCGCGCGCGGCTTCGCCCGCTTATTAGGAGGGAATCCAAAAAAAAACCACGAAACACGTGTTCAATAAAATATGTTTAACAGTCTGAATTTAAATTTTAATAAAAATTGGTGGCAATTTAAAAATTTTTCCATATAAACTTTCAACCCCTTATTTGAACCTTTAGAGGGTGAATTCTTAAAAACCATGAAACACGTGTTCAATGAAATATTTTTAAGAGTCTCAATTTCAAGTTTTATAAAAATCGGTGCAGATTAAATTTTTTTTCCATACAAACTTTCAACCCCTATTTCATTCCTTTAGGGTTAAAATTTTTCAAATTCCTTTCTTAGTGGATGTCCAGAATATGAAAATAAACATCTGCCCAAATTTCATGTTTCTACCATCAGCGGTTACGGCTCTGCGTGCGTCTTACTTCAGTCAGTCAGCACAAGTCCTTTTATATATATAGACTAGAGGGCGCGCGCGGCTTCGCCCGCTTATTAGGAGTGAGTTCTAAAAAACCACGAAACCGGTGTTCAATAAAATATTTTTAACAGTCTGAATTTAAATGTTTATAAAATTCGGTGGCAATTTAAAGATTTTTCCATATAAACTTTCAACCCCTTATTTGAACCCTTAAGGGGTGAATTCTTAAAAACCATGAAACACGTGTTCAATGAAATATTTTTAAGAGTCTGAATTTCAAAT
>DWQW01004697.1:0-19281 GCA_018249695.1 Heliconius erato demophoon | reverse complement strand
TATTCATATAACATCCTTGTTTTGTTGTGAATAATGCCTTATGACATCAGTTTCGTAACAAATATTATCAGTATTGTTACTCATCAGTTACGTTACGAATTCGAAAATGTACACTTTTCTGAGTATGGCCCATATATTTTCTTTTTAATTTTTAATAAATGTTTTACTCAGTATATTTAGATAAAATAGTAGTTATTTTATCTAAGAGTGTAATACTGAAATTATCGAAGCTGTCGTGGCGCAATGACACAAGCTTGGGATTGTAAACGCGACGGTTGTTGGTTAAATTCCCCCTTAGAGAAATGAATTGATTAATAATTTTCACTTCCTTTCTCTGACAAAAATGAAAAGCGCGGCGTTGAGTTCCGCTACTCAACACACAACTACTATAAAATTAATAGGAAAGTTGGGAACAGAGTGCCTTAACACTAGGTCCCCTTGTCTATATTCAGAATAGCCTTGAAGCTAAAAAAAATAACTGAGCTTATACGGGTAAAAATGCCTTGGAATGTGCCCTTCAATATAAGTCTAATCTCGAGTGAACAAGTTAAAAGTCAATCAATAAAAAACAATAGTACCTACACATAGAAGGTGATCTTTAAACTGGTAATATATATATGTACATATATATATAATATACTTATATATCATTAGAAAAAATGTCTGTCTTAGTTGATGATAGGCAATTTTAATTGGCATAAAAATGAACAAAATAATAAAAAAAATTACGCTGTCGTGGCATAATAGTACAGTATTTATAATTTCGATGGTTATAGGTTGATATTCAGTCAGGGAAGTAATTATTTTTAATTCATTTATATTTTCCCGCTCCAGAAACACAAAGAGTAGCGTTTAGTTGCAATTAAACACACTGTGGAAAATGGAGAACCGAGTGCCTTGGTGCTATGTTATCTTTCTCTGCCACTTGCCCGCAAATTTCAATTATATAGGAGTATGGAGGTAGCACTCCAAAGGCCAAAAAGTCCACAGCTACTAGTTATTAAAATGCACAATCCGTTTTGTTTCGGTTTCCGCAGTCAATGCTGTATTAATAATTTATTTCTATAAAAACAGAAAATTTAAGTTTCTAGATATATGTATACACTTACCAATATAAAATCTTTCTGGTGTATAATAAGTAGGGAAATTAGGATCGGACTCCGGCGTCTGCAACCGCATGGCCTTCAAGAATTTGCCTTCACGTATGCCCGAATTCCGTCGTGGTATCTCGCCGATTTTCACGTTACCATCAGCAAGGCAATATGATAGAACAAACTGGCGGTTTTCATCTTCTGGGTGGATCCAGTCCAGTTCGCAGAGGTAGCGAAGGTACTGTTGAACAATTTAAGTAAGCAATAAGTGTAGATTGTAAGTAAGATAAAACGAAACATTTAAACGAAATTAATAATTTAGGGCAGTCACAGGTTGTGGGTTCGATTCCTATTCGAGGATATCGAAGTTGGAATATTAATATTTTTATCAATACTAGAAATAGGAGCAAACTTATTGCACCTGTGACCCGATTACATCGGGTCCGTAATTCTTTTATGGGACAATAGGATCCCAGAAAACGTCCGAGAATGTTCTATATCACAATTTAAAAGAGTTGTGAAAAGACGTTTGTGTGTTAAAGGTTATTACCAAATTAATGATTATATAAATGATAACACGCCTTGGGAATGAAATGCTCGCTCCAGTCTATTTCAAAGTATCATTGTCGGAAACGCTGAAATGTGATTTTGTATAATTGATTTTAAAAAAATAAGTCCCGCTGAGTTTCTTGCGCCGGTTCTTCTCAGGTCTGAGGCATTAATTTTAGTGAACTGGTGGTAAATTATTTGACGTTCAAAAAATGAAGCATGTAACTTCTTATTTTGTATAAAATTATTTGACTTTGACTTTGACTTTTCATTTCTTCGCTCTGGCGTCGAGGTAAAGCGCGGCGTAGAGTAATCGGAGTTCCCGCCATTCAACACGCTATTGCTCCAGAACTTGGTGGAAAGTGGGGAACGCAAGTGTCTTTATGAGAACGGAGTGTCTTTACAACACTAGGTTCCCAGGTACCCTCTGCCTACCTTGCTATGAGATACAGTGTGAAGCTAAAAAATACAAGTAACCGACATTTTATGTACAAATAAAAATATAATCTTTATTATACTGAGAGTAGCCACTTATTTTCAGACATTGTATGTAAAATATTATGCCGTAATATCAATTTAGCAGCCGCCTCGAGTATAAAATTAATTAATAGCTATTACATTTACGTCAACAGTCAATCACTTAATAGCAGATTTTTTTTAAATTCCATTGAAATAACCTAAAAGCTAGTTTGTAATATTAAAAAGTATATTTCGAATAAAATTTCTTGGAAAAATATAATATATTTATATCTTGAAAAGCTCCAGGGAATGGAAACAACGTAAATGGATTTTTAACCGGAGAAGCAATTCTAGAGGTCTGACTAATTCAGTATTCTTGGTACGTTTGGTCTAAGTGCATCTGGTTAATATAATTAGCTGAACGTGCGTTGCTAAAACACGTTTACAATGACGACCAACAAAGAAATAAAATGAGAGAAGAAACATTTCCTTTTTTCTTTAACAGTTACTGCACGCGGCGTTGGATTCTGCCACTCAACACGCAATGCCTCCAGAATTCGGCAGAAAGTGGGGAACGGAGTGTCTTAACACTTGGTTTCCTCTGCCTACCCTGCTAGCTGTGTGCGGGATACAGCGTGAAATTGATAAAAAAATATATAACAGTTATTGCCATAGTAGTAGCTGCTATAAATACTTATCCATCAAGCTTCACGCTGTATCCCACACTACTACATGCTATCCGCGATTACCGTAGATATTAGAGATAGTAGATAACTCAACGCCGCGCTTTTCCTCGGAACCAGAGCGAAGAAATGAAAACATTAAATATTTTATTTGCTTAAGTGGGGATCGAACCCACAACTTGTCGCGCTTACAGCCACACGCTTATTCTCCAGTGCCACGACTAGAGACTTATTTATTTAATGTAGAAAATGCAAATCTCTACAGTAATATCTAATAGCATTCAATTTCCTGACTCGCTGACATTTAACCGAAATCGCTCACAATCACAAAAATATCTAAAATATGAAGGAAATAAATATTGATAGCTGCAATAGAAACTGGTTTTACCTTTTAAATGTAAATGTTAGAGAGTGAAGTGTCTCTACCGTACTAAAAGCGAAACATGCGAGAACATAAAAAAACAATTTATAAAATCAGCTTCACGCTGTATGTTGCAAAGCAGGGTAGGCAGAGAAAACCTAGTGTTAAGACACTCCGTTCCAGAGTTTCCGCCAAATTTTTCGAGGTATTGCATGTTGAGCGCTGGAACTCAGCTCCGGGCTTTCGCCTTGGTGTCAGAACGAAAAATGGTTTCCTCGAGTGAGGAACGAACCCAAAACCATCGCAATACAGTCACTTTCTTATACCATTTTGCCACGACGGTCTCACCAATAAACTTAATACGGAACATACCAGAAGATGAAAAATAATTTATAAAATTATCGTTTATGATTTTAAAGTTTAACTGGGTCACAAGTTTACTAGCGTTAGTTATAAGTTCGACATTTAGAAAGCTTGTCAGCTATAAAGAAACTACAGGGGTATCTATTAAATATTCTACTTAAAGAATTTCACAGACAAATTTAATTTTGACATATTCACAGGAAAAATTTAAATATGCTGCATTAGAAAGTGCCGCGTTTTATAAAAATCTTATATTAAAATGTGTCTTATAAAAAGTAATAACTTTCCGCTCGCAGGATGCTATTATCGTGATATTGTTTCTCTGTAGAAGCAATTATGTGAAATATTTTTATTTCATAGTCTATTCATCTCTTTTAATTTATTATTGAGTTTAAAATAGCAAAATGTGAATAATATTTGTATTGAAGATAATGTTTTTTTGTTTATTTCAACGTCGTAGGTTCCTGATACCTGACAGTGGTTCCTGATTCATACTAAAAAGTTTACCGCAGACAGGCATATGTAAATAACCAGTGTTGATGGGTAATATAATATGCAATTAAGTACCGTTAGCTCACTAGATAGTGCGTGATATAAGTTCTAATTCAACACGCAATGCTTCCAGAATTCGGAAAAAAAAATTGAAAAAATTCGACGAAAAATGGGAAACGGAGTGTCTTAACACTATGTTCCCTCTGCCTATCCTGCTGTATGCGGGATACAGCGTTAAGCTGAATAATGATAAACATCTAGCAGAGAACACAAAGCTTAAACTCTAGATTATAAATATAGTTCATAAAAAGAAAACGCTATAGATATCAGTTTACCAATATACCCCGCGCTAAATACAAAAAATAACCTGTGCTTAAAATAAAAAAAAATATGATTAATGGTGATTTAAAACGACCTGCTAATAATGCATTACATTCAATATAGGTAAACGTTCTTTTTAATTGGGAAAAAAGTTAGATATGTTACATTAAGGCGTACCATTTCTGTCTTTGTCTTTAGAAAATATCTGGTAATTAATTAAAAAAAAATTGTAAGTAATAATTTACTTACAAAAGAAAAATCGTCTTGATAAAGAACCTTAAAACCATTCAAAAGAAAAAAATCACACAAACCAACCGGAAAAATAAATACTATAAAAATATTTAAAAAGCTTAAATTTAAAAATCAAACATTGACTTACTTTATTTGCGTTTAGGTTGTATTTAATGATGTCCTTGTGTGGTGGTTTGGGCATCAATCCGTAGCAGGACTGTAGCGTGTCCTCTGGGGCGCCGATCCCGATGTGGGGTGGGATACTCTGTTTATTCAAACCAATATTGTATTATATAATATCGTGATTATATAATAAAGCAATTTTATATAACTAAATTATAGTGTTATGTGGAGGCCAGTGGTGGCGCAGTGGCACGAGGTGTGACTGTAAAACCGACTGGTTGTGGGTTCGATCCTCACTCGAGGAGATGAAATATTTACTTAAATTTATATTTCCATTTCTTCGCTCTGGTGTCGAGGTTAAGCGCGGCGTTGAGTTCTGCCACTCAACACGCAATGCCTCCAGAATTCGGCAGAAAATAGGGAACGGAGTGTCGTAACACTAGGTACTAGGGTAGGCAGAAGCTACCCTGCTGTGTGTGGGATACAGCGTGAAGCTGATTTAATTAGATTTTTTTAATTATAGTAATTTCGGTCGAGCATATTGTAGAACCAATAGTATCGTTAAAATTATTTTTTATACAAAATGTGCGTGTGACGTTCCTTGTATTTTTTTTCCAACTTCACGCTGTATCCCGCATGTATGCGAAGGAATGGAAATATTAATTAGTCTTCCTCTAGTGGGAATCGACAACACAAACAATCACGTTTACAGTTAAGTATAAGCTTGTACCAACGATTGACCTCATCATATTTATTATTTAACTTAAGACTAAAACTTCATCGATTTAAAATTTTCAAATCACTTTCAAATCACGCTTCACGCTGTATCCCGCACACAGCAGAGCAGGTAGAGGGAGCCAAGTGTAAAGACACTCCATTCCCCACTTTCCGCCGAGTTCTGGAGCAATTGCGTGTTGAGTGGCGGAACTCAACGCCGCGCTTTGCCTCGACACCAGAGCGAAGAAAATGCAAATATAAATATAAATAAAAATTTCAAATTTAAAATTTTAACTACATATAACCTAAAACCCCGTTAAATCTGCTAAAACTTCACGTATAAATGAAATTTACCTTAGCAAATTCTTTTTTGCTCTCATGATGAACTTCGATACGTTGCGGCTGATCTATGTTCAGCATCGTCCTGAATGAAACATGTTTAGAAATTATGCAAAATCTCAGCAACTAACTACTAAGTTTAAGACATGCTATACAGTTTTGAAGTTTCAAGTTCGTATTATTTATATTGTAATACTAGCGACCCGCTCGCGGCTTCGCCTGCTTAGACTTGAAATTTACTAATCGGAATTACTTTCTTATTCTAATAACTTATAATTTTAAAGACATACATCTATATTGAATTATACATTGAGAACGAATGTTTCCAATCAATTTAATAAATCAGTTATTTTGTGGCTATTGTGATTAAACTTTTTAAATTTATGATTTTTTTTCTTTAAATAGAGAAAATTACATTTAAATCAGTGAAGTGAACTCAACGCCGAGATTTTGTCTTGGTGCCAGAGAAAAGAGTAGAATAATTCATCCCCTCCAGTGGGGATAGAACCCACAACAGTCACACCCTTGTGCGCCTGCTCCACGACAGCCTAAATTTTTGAAAAAATACATTACGTTCTACTACAGTTCTATATAATACCACTTCTGTAACAAGATACCAGTCATTAAAGTATTAGTATTATCTGTAGTGGTAATAAGAATATTTAAAATTTCCCAATAAGTGCGTCGTTAAGTCCACCATTCAACATGCAATCCTTCGAAAATGTGGTGTAAAATGGTGAACGTAGAACACTAGATTCCCTCTGCCTTCCCTGTTATATGCGGGATACAGCGGGAAACTTTAAAAACAAAGAATATTTATAATTCTGGATGCCAAACCACGCCTTCGTTAATATACGGACCATGTTAAACATTTTTTAATTTATACACAGTTTGTTGTGAATAATTCAGCCGCTACTTTAAATAAAAGCGTAATATTTTACTTTTTAAAATGGAATTGTGCCAACAGTACAACATTGTTTGGAACCTTCTTAATTTTAAATTTTCGTTAGCATATGTATATAAAAAATAAGCTTCACGCTGTATCCCGCATACCGCAGTGTAGGCAGAGGGAAGCTAGTATTAAGACACTCCGTTCCCCATTTTCCGCCGAATTCTAGAGCCATTCCGTGTTGAGTGGCGGAACTCACTGCGCTTTGCCCCGACACCAGAACGAAGAAATGAAAATATAAATTAAAATAAATATTTCATTTCCTCGAGTGGGGATCGAACTCACAACCAGTCGCGTTTCACAGACACGTGCGCCACGACTGGCATCTTTAGTTATTTTTTTTATTAAATATGTCGAAGACTATAAATAATTCGAGTTATTAAATACAGAGTGTAACATTCTCTTCATTGGCTATCAGCTCTAATGGCTTGTGATATCATGTCGGTGACGAAGTAGGGTAATAATATTGTCCTAATGTATGCAGATAGCTTTATTAGGTCATGTTCATTGTTATACTCGTATAAACATTATGTATGTATGAGTTATTAGTTTCTTTTTTTTCAGCTTCACGCTGTATCCCGCGTATTGCAGGGTAGGCGGAGGGAACATAGTACTACAACACTCCGTTTTTACTTTCAACTGAATTTTCCAGCATTGCTTGTTGAGTGGCGGAATTTAACACCGCTCTTTCTTTTATTACGAGAGCGAAAAAATATAAAATATATATATAAAAAAAAATTATAAAATAGAAGCAATGTCCATATTAATATATATAAAGTTTCATCCAATTCAATAAAACACTTATTTTGTAACAATATCATCGCATATAATTCTTTATATTGACATAACTTTTTTTATTTATAAACCGATTGAATTAAAACAAAGTAAACACAGTAGTGAAAACTGAATTTTAAATAAGTTAAGTTTCTAAGGCTTTCGTGAATAAACGCAAACAGAGTGTATTAACTAAGTTCCCTCTGCCTATCCCGCTGTGTGCGGGATACAGCGTGAAGCTGATTATATGATTATTATATAAATAAATGCGGGCGAAGCAGTGAACACATCGTTAGTATTTACATATATACTCTATAATCTTACAATCAATGAACCTCGAAATTAATTGCATACGCTTTCATCTACTCAAGCACAAGAGGCTATCTTGTGAATTCAAATATTCTAGTAATCAATACGACTTACTAAGTTTCTACCAATAACAAACCTTCAATAAAGCTTACTAACTTGTAATATCTCCTAGTATAGTCGTCGCAGTCAAATATGAGGAAGCGGCGCCCCAACACGAACACCGTCTGACCCACAAGCAGGTCCCTCGGCGAGTAGAATTCGGTTACCTCCTCCTCCGTTGTTTCCAGAGCAATCGACGGAAATGATACTAAATAAAAAATAAGCAGCCAGGTTTAATCAGCGTCGGTAAGTATGAAATAATGTACGAATAAAAGCGATTTCGACTGCATATTATATGTTCAGACAGTTCTTGCTTACAATTTCATATTTTTACTGGAGGTAAGTAATCAGGCTAAGATATAAGTACATATTACGTTATTATATAAATTATAACAAGAGGCCAGTCGTGGCGCAGCAGCACGAAGTGTGACTGTAAAACCGATTGGTTGTGGGTTCGACCCTACTCGAGGAGATGAAATATTTACTTAAATTTATATTTCCATTTTCTTCGCTCTGGTGTCGAGGTTAAGCGCGGCGTTGAGTTCTGCCACTCAAAACGCAATGCCTCCAGAATTCGGCAGAAAGTGGGGACCGGAGTGTTTTAGCACTAGGTTCCCTCTGCCTACCCTGCTGTGTGCGGGATATAGCGTGAAGCGGTTTATGATTTGATTTATAATAACTCTTAAATCATTAATATCCGACTGTATCGTATTTTCCTTACATAAAATAAAAATATTTAGAAATTAAAGATCAGAAAACAAATGAAAGAAAAATAATATAAATTCAAAACAAAATAGTGGACCAAAATGATGTTTAGGTCTTAGGTTTTGTAAACGAAACAGATACAACATTTCCAATTTAGTTAGGTACTCGAACAATGCAATACAGTTTCCGCGCGTTTAACTCTCCAAATAGCTTTTCGATGTTTCATTTTGTTGGAGCTAGCCCGCTCTACTGGCTAGAGTAAACTATAGTCAAAATGTTAGTCTACATCTACATCTAAATTACAATTTGGAAATGAGGAACCATTTACACGTATATATTATATCAGTTTCACACTGTATTCCGCACACAGCAGGGTTGAGACATTCCGTACCCCATTTTCCGCCGAATTCTGGAGGCATAGTGTGTTGAGAGGCGAAACTTAACGCCGCGCTTAGACCTCGACACCGAAGCAAAGAAATGAAAACATATAAATATTTCATTTTCTCGAGTGGGAATCGAATCTACAACAAGTTACGTTTACATTCACACTTTGCGCCCCTGCGCCACGACTGGCCTTACAGTGGCAGAACTCAATGCCGCGCTTTGCCTCGACACCAGAGCGAAGAAATGGAAATATAAATTTATATAAATATTTGATCTCCTGGAGTGGGGATCGAACCCACAACCAGTCGGTTTTACAGTCACACTTTGTGCCGCTGCGCCACGACTAGCCTGGAAGATAATGACGATAAAATACCCACAAAAAGCAAATTGGAGATTAATCCAAGTTGTCATAGACTTATATTAATAGAATGCTTTTAAGACGATTAAGCTATGAAATTTTGAGTAGATGTCGAGCACTTGAGCTTGTTTACCGACAAGATTAAGAGTTACGTTTTCAAAATGAAAATTGAGTGGATTGCCGGAGCTTCAAGTATAACTTCACCAAACTTCGCGAATTACCTTGGCTGCTGCTCGGATTAAGATTTTTTATTTAAATTGTGAGATTAGACAGGTTTATAGGAAGCTTAAAAAATAAATCAGCTTCTTTAAATCAGCAGGTAGGCAGAGGGAACTTAGTGTTAAGACACTCCGTTCCCCACTTTCTGATAAATTCTGGAGGCATTGCGTGTTGAGTGGCAGAACTCAACAACGCACTTGTCATCGACACCAGAGCGAAGAAATGGAAATATAAATTTAAGTAAATATTTCATGTCCTCGAGTGGGGATCGAACCCACAACCAGTCTGTTTTACAGTCACACTTTCACCTCAAAATGTTACTTATACAGTCTAGGAAGCTTATAATTTAATATATAAGTAGCATATAATATAATTACAAGTATATGTAAAGTAGATGCCAGTCGTGGTGCAGGGGCACAAAGTGTGACTGTAAAATCGACTGGTTGTGGGTTCGATCCCCACTAAAGGAAATTAGATATTTGTTTACATTTATATTTTCATTTTTTTGCTCCGGTGTCGAGGCAAAGGGCGGCGTTGAGTTAAGTCACTCAACATGCAATGCTTCCAGAACTCGACGGAAAGTGGGGAACGGAGTATCTTAACACTAGGTTCCCTCTTGCCTATCCTTTTTTAAATTTTAAATAAGTAGCATTTTATATTATTATCATTGCCAATAATTTATAATCTTTGTTAAACTTTAAAATAAAAACTAAAATTTAAGAAATCTTAGGATCTAAATTAATTAAATTTTAGGAAACATTTCTCGCGTAGAGGATGATAGTGAAGTCAAAATTAATATTCTTTCAGCAAGAAATTACGGAACTAGTAAGACATTATTTCAGTCGAGTAGGATATGAACCGACTGCTATTATATAACATCGAATGTATTTTTACTTATATAATTGAATTTTAAATATTATTATATAACAAACCTGGTCTTTCCTTCCATTTCTTCGGCAGTTTCCTCTTTTTCATCAAAAGTGGGAAAGGATCCTTACCACCTCTTCGATCGTGTAGTTCCTTAACGAAGCATTTAAAGAAATATTAGTATTTAAATTATTTTTTTAGTCTAATTTTTGGGCCTTAACTAGAAGCACTATGCATACATATGAATATTTTAAAATATGTAGATTTTGGCATGATTTAAGCACGAATGTCCTGAAAAACTGCACTACAATACAAATTATGTTTGATTTTGTATAGTAAGACAAGTTGCATATGAATAACATTGTATATGTTCATATGAATTAAAAAAATGAAATCAGCTTCACGCTGTATCCCGTCCACAGCAGGGTAGGCAGAGGGAACGTAGTGTTAAGACAAACCGTTCCCCACTTTCCGTCGAGTTCTGGAGGCATTGCATGTTGAGTGGCGGAACTCGACGCCGCGCTTTGCCTCGACACCAGAGCGAAAAAATGAAAATATAAATGTGAGTAAATACTTTATCTCCTCGAGTGGGGATCGAACCCACAACCAGTCGATTTTACAGTCACACTTTGTGCCCCTGCGCCATGACTGGCCTCAATATGTTAATGTATGAATCCCATTATAAGAACTGTTGGTGAATCTGATCTAAATAATATCTTTCATTATATATAAAATCTTACGATATAACGATGTACGTTCGGGTGTTATTTTATTTTTACATTTTATAGTGAATTTACTTTTAAACCATTTTACTCCCGAACATTGTTATGTCGTATACTTTAGATGTCAAATAAATGCGCTTTATAATATTAGACATTTGAGAGTGTTAGCGCGGACGACGCGATGACTCACTCACATCACTCTGTATTTCTTGTATTTTAAAACTTTGAAGGCCTATAAAATACCAATTTTATTTATACGAAAAGCCAAATTTGATCTATATAAAATGTAAAACGCATCAGATTTAATTGAATAATCATTCCTTATTCAATTAAATCTGTACGATATTGTTTAAAATAATTTTGAAAATATCTAAATGGAATTCTGTCGTGTGGGCTATTTTTAGTATATCGACATATGCTACTATATAACTACACAGACGTTTTTTTTGGAACTATTATTAAATCAGCTTCACGCTGTATCCCGCACACAGCAGTGGAGGCAGAGGGAGCTAATGTTAAGACACTCCGTTCCCTATTTTATTCCGTA
Organism: Heliconius erato demophoon; assembly: GCA_018249695.1. Classification (NCBI taxonomy): domain Eukaryota; kingdom Metazoa; phylum Arthropoda; class Insecta; order Lepidoptera; family Nymphalidae; genus Heliconius; species Heliconius erato. Next base: position 7,619 of record DWQW01004697.1, on the reverse strand, counting down.
TAACCGAATTCTGGAGGCATTGATTTCGTACTGAATGGCGGAACTCAACGCCGCGCTTTGCATCGATACCAGAGCGAAGAAATGGAAATATAAATTTTAATAAAAATAATGTAATTAAAATAGATAAAAAAGATACAGCAAATAACACAAAAAGAAAAACAAAAGACAAATGTAAATAAGGATGAAATGTACAGCCGGCGACAATCATATGTAGACATGCATACACATATTTTCATTTCATGACATATTTTTGCCTATTCTTTTGTAGCGTATAAATATCAAAATGTTGTATACAATAAATAAATTGAATATTAAATATTGTCTCATTAGGCCCACAAATTCTTTCCTTTCTTCAACATTTTGCACTATTCGATAAATATGGCTACCCAACATAAACATAATTCCTGATATTTAACTAGAGCCTTCAACTAAATAAAAAAAAATATATTTCTCTCTAAACAATAATAGGTTCATGAAATTGTTATTTTTGGCCATTGGAAGAAGCTAGCATTTTGCGAAATCCCCTAGTATAAAAATGAAATAAACGCCAATATAAAAGACAATACAATAAATATCTCAAAGAAATCATAACGGAAAAACACTATTCGAACAACAAATACCCAAATTATCCAGATCCAATCAAAACTCTTTATCCCGCACATAGACAAAAAGGGGACCTGGGTACCTAGCCTATATAACTATTAAGTCAATCATAAAGTGGCTGAGACGAAGTACGTTTATAATAAAATACATGGAGAGCTGAATCAGAAATTACATATTATAGATATTATATTTTATAGAATAACAAATTAACATAGCTGTTTTAATTGGAGCGCCCCGAACTGTCCGATAAATATTCATTGCTTTGATTCCCTACAGGCCTGAATTGTTTCGAAATTAGAGGCAAAGTTTATACTGTCATCAAAAGCTTTTACCGCTGCAGCCATGATGGGAACTAAAAGTTTAAATAACGGGATCAACGAAGATATTAGAAGCGGTCACGATCGCGATTTACTTGAAATGGTTTTAGAAAACGATTAATCACCACATAAAAGTGATTTGTCGAAGAAAACATGACCTTTTTTTAGATAATAGAGATTAAGAATGATGGGCAATTTTTAAACTTTTTAAACTTTGAAGCTACACATCTAAATTTTAAAAATGGAGTAGCATATTGTGTATTTTTTATATTTTTGTAAAAAATAATCATGGAATGTAATTCTTCTAATTTTTATTAGGTCCTTTAATCGAGTGACTAAAATCAGTGCTGCTCAAATTTAAGGTCCATGTAGGATAAAGTTAATAAAATGGTCTATTCACTGGGATTTTTATATTTTAGTAATTAAATAGGAGAACAATAGAGATCTTTTTTTATTTAGATTTTCTACAAACCTATAAAATTAATAAATGATATCATATGAGGCCACCGTGGCGCAGGGGCACAAGGATGTGACTGTAACACGACAAGTGTGGATTTGAACCCCACTCGGGAAAATTAAATATTATTTATTAATATTTTCATTTCTTTTATCTACCACGAAGGTAGAGTTCAGCCACTCAACATGCAATGTCTCGATATATTCGGCGGAAAAAGTGAAAGTGTTCCCTTTGCCTACCCCGCTATATACAGAACACAGCGTGAAACTAAAAAAAATGTACATATAACCTGTTGACTAACGCATAAGGATCACTGAAATCATAAATTTATTAGCCACAAATTTCTTTTCAAGGAAAAATCGAACCACTACTTATGGTTTATCAGTCAGGTACTAACTACTACTCCAACAAGCCGGGATCAGGTCAACATGACTGAGCATAAATGAAGTTATCTTTGATAAAAATATAAAAGCCTTACATTTACCAATATACCAAAGTTTTACAGATTTTGTACCTTAATTTATTACACACAAGAACTATAATCAATTGTTTAGATAAAAACATTCTTTTATGCAATTTCATAATTTAATCCAATAGATATAAGAGGCCAGTCCAATAGAGGCCAGTCATGGAGCAGGGGCACAAGCGTGTAACTGTAAACTCTACAGTTTGTGGGTTTGATTCCCACTTGGGGAAATGGAATATGTAATATTTTTATTTCTACGCTTTAAAGTCGAGCCAAAGAGCGACGTTGAGTTCCGTCACTCAGCACGCAATGCCTTCAGAATTTAGCGGGGAGCGGAGTGTCTTAATCTCCCTCTGCCTACCCTGTTACAATCGGAATACAGCGTGAAGCTACAAAAAAGAAATAACTATAAATATGCGGCTAAATCTAGTTAAAATGAATAAATCCATTACCTTAACAGCGATGGTATCATCTTGCAGGAAGTAGAACATTTTGTACTCGGTAAGCTCCCCGTATTCAGCGTCACGGTTGTCCCAAACAACATTGAAACTATCCAAAAACAAATCTTGGCATCATTATAGTATAAAAAAAAATATATAAAAATGTATTTTACGGAAAATAGTTAAATGATATAAAAACTTTACGCCACAATGGCTTATTTGGACAGCACGTGACTCTTGATGGTTTCGGGTTCGATTTTACTTGGAAAATGTTATATAAATTATTATTTAATAATCAGCTTCACGCTGTATCCCGCATACAACAGGGTAGGCAGAGAGAACCTAGTGTTAAGACACACCGTTCCCCACTTTCCGCCGAGTTCTGGAGGCATTGCGTGTTGAGTGGCGAAACTTAACGTTGCGCTTTGCCTCGACACCAGAGCGAAGAAATTAAAATATAAATGTAAGTAAATATTTTATTGAGGCCAGTCGTGGCACAGCGGCACGAGGTGTGACTGTAAAACAGACTGGTTGTGGGTTCGATCTCCACTCTAGAAGATGATTGATGAGAATATTTACTTAAATTTATATTTCCATTTCTTCGCTCTGGTGTCAAGGTTAAGCGCGGCGTTGAGTTCTGCCACTCAACACGCAATGCCTCCAGAATTCGGCAGAAAGTGGGGAACGGAGTGTCTTAATAACACTAGGTTCCCTCTGCCTACACTGCTGTGCGGGATACAGCGTAAAGCTGATTTAATTTAATTTAATTTTAAATATTTTATCACCTCGAGTGGGGATCGAACCCACAACCAGTCGATTTTACAGTCACACTCTGTGCCTCTGCGCCACGTCTAGCCTCTTTTATTATTTATACGAATATATTAATATAAATATAATAACTATTTATAATTCCCCGTTGGTTTCCGACACTCACCATTCAGCTTAAATTGGACGGGAAGTTTTAATTTTTTCTTTGTATAATTATTTATATTCACAAAATAATCATCTTTGATGTAAAAAGAATAATTTTGAAAAGATAATATAAATTTGAGGCTATCATGGCGCAGGAGAACAAGGGTGTGACTGTAACGCGACGGTTGCAGGTTCGATTCCTACTCGGGAAAATAAATTATTATTTATTAATAATTTCATATCGTCTATCTGGCTCCAAGGCAAAAGCCCGGCATTGAGTTCCTCCACTCAACACGCAATATTTCGAAAAAATCGTGGGGAACGTTATGTCTTAACAATAGGTTTCCTCTGACTATCATGCTATATGCGGGATACAGCGTGAAGGTGATAAAAAAAAATTGTAAAATTTATTAAAAGTTTTTAGATACTATTCTCGTATTAAAAGTTGTTATAATAATAACTATGAAAAATGTATGAGATCATTTGGGCTGTCCTGCATGTAATATATTATGGATACCACGCGCCAGGGTCAGTGATCCAACAAATCCAACCCCTGAAGCCCTAGTTAATACACCATTTTGAATAAATAATTTTGAATCAAAACACGATAACTCACGTTCTAAAATATGCATAAAGACAGTAACTGATGCTGGGGGGTTGGCTTAAATCGACTACAAAACAAGAACAAATTAAATAAATCTTGTAGATGATTTAATATTTAGTAATCAACGCAGTGACTTAATAGTGCGTGTCTCTATAATTATGTCGGGTATTTAATATTATATTTTTTTATAATCACATTAAAAAAAAATACGTACATTACATTTTATAATTTAAGTGTGACTGGCTTATGATAAAATTATAAAAAATTATACATGAAAAAAATTAAAACATCTTTAATTGTTTCTATTGATAAGCAGAGGAATTGCAGATATAACGATGTTAATAACCCCTTATTAATACCATATTATACAAATATAATATGATATTATGTATCCCTATATAATATTAGTGCATGTGACTCTACACGCCATGGTTTCGGGTTCGATTCTAACTCAGTACAAACGTTATATATATAAATTATAGGTAGTATATTATATACCTTAGGTTATTATGGAGTCCATCATTATTTCACCCTGAAAACGCTCATACACATCTTTTCATATGTATCTGTTGCTGTTACGATATCATGAACACAATAAAAAAGACGATAAAAAAGTTATAAAGAAACGGTAAAAATATAATATTGAGGTTTCTACGAGTACGTTATAGAATTATATTAAAATATCAGGATACGTGTCGAGAAGTATATATTTCTTGAAGATCTTGAAAAATCATTAAAATCTTTATTACATGACTGGTAGTTTTCTCCTAGATTTGCTAATAGAAATGGCAAAAAGACAATTCACGGAGTCAAAATAATATATATTTTTTGATACAATTATAATACAGCTTTACGCTGTATCCGGCACACAGCAGGATAAGCAGGGAACCTAGTCAACACTATAACAGACCTCTGTCCGTTCCCCATTTTCCATCAAATTCTGGAGGCATTACGTGTTGAGTGGTGGAACTCAAGACCGCACTTTGCGACACCAGAGTGAACAAATTAAAATATTAAATATTTCATTTCCTCCAGTGGGAATCGAACCCACAATTAGTCGCGTTTATACTGCTTGTGGGCCACGATTGGCCCCATTGTAACATTATAATGTGTTTAAATTATGCGTTTGATTTATTAAAAAGATTTAATTTATATAAATATTTATTGAGGCCAGTCGTGGCGCAGGGGCACAAAGTATGACTGAAAAACCGACTGGTTGTGGGTTCGATCCCCACTCGAAGAGATGAATATTTACCTAAATTTATATTTCCATTTCTTCGCTCTGGTGTAGAGGTAAAGCGCGGCGTTGAGTTCTGCCACTCAACACGCAACGCCTCCAGAATTCGGCTGAAAGTGAGGAAAGGTGTGTCTTACTTAACACTAACATACATAACACTGGGTTCCCTCTGTCTACCCTGCTGTGTGCGAGATACAGCGTGAAGATAAGAAGAAGAAGAATTTATATAAAAATTTATTATATTATGGATTTAGTACATTTAGTCACTTATTATTCTACAAATTCTATTATAATTATTAGAACTTTTTATATGTTTCAATATACTCATGTAAGACAAACAAAACTAATTTAATATAATAGGAGCGTCAGGGGAAATTTCACAATTCTATTTAATTTGATGAAGAGATAAAACACCACCACGCTGCAGCTCCATAATTGCGGCAAGGTTTTAAGCTGTGCTAAGTGAAACTTTATCTCGGCATCGGAGTCTGGTTAATTCGATTAAGGAGTTGTACCGCTTCTTGTGGATACTGTACATCGTCAGCTAAAGACTAAGCTGGACAAGACTTGACTAAACAGTCCTCAGCTAAAGTCCTACATAGCTAAGCTAAACTCCGACATAGTTCTATAAAGAATTTCAGTTTATTTTTAATGTTGTATATGAAAATATTGTGATTATATTGATGAGGCCGATTGGTTGTAGCGCAGTGCGGTTGTGAGTTCGTTTCCCAATCGAGAAAAGGAAATGTTTAATATTATCATTTCCTCGTCCTGGTAACGCGGCGTTGAGTTCCACCGCTCAACACGCAATGTCTCCAAATTTCGGCGGAAAGTGGAGAATAGAAGTGTCTTAATGGGAACAAAGTTTCTTAACTGTTTCTGAACACTAGGTTCCCAGGTTTGCCTACCTTGTTATATGCGGTATACAGCGTAAACCTCAAAAAAGAAAAGGATACACAAAAAAAAGGTATATTGGTGCTTTAGGCTTTAGCTTACATGATACAATGTATTATTTATACTTTACCTAAATATTTATTTTCGAAATGGAATTCACTATTACTTTTTTAATGAAATTGTGAAAGAAATGCTTGTAAATATACATACATGCCAGCGGTAAAAGATAATGTATTGCGTGGTTCACCAGACACTTTTAAATTTAAGCCAAACCTTACCTATTTTGCAATGTTTTAACAGTGAAAAGTGATGAGTGACTCTTTATATACAAAAATGAGGTAATAATAATATTGATATTGTTTCATAAAATGTTTGATCTTAATAATAAAACATTTTATATAACAGAGAATTGTATAATATTTAATAATTTATTATGAAGCTGATTAAATATGTAAGATGGTTCACTTTTGGGTATAAAGATGAGAGGTGTTTAATACACCTAATATGTTATAGTTATAATAATCAGCTTCACGCTGTATCCCGCACATTGTAGATTATAGGCAGAGGGAACCTAGTGTTAAGGCCCTCCGTTCCCCACTTCTGTTGCATTCTGGAGGCATTGCGTATTGAGTGGCAGAACTCAACGCCGCGCTTGTCCTCGACACCAGAGCGAAGAAATGGAAATATAAATTTAAGTAAATATTTCATCTCCTGGAGTGTGGATCGAACCCACAACCAGTCGGTTTAACAGTCACACTTTGTGCCCCTGCGCCACGACTGGCCTCAACATATAGTTACATATGATCTAATATTTAAATGGATGGAAAATTAGAAAAAAAAATAAACTATCAGCAATCATTCGATCGCTGCAATCACCAGAAACATTATAAAACATTAAATCGCCATTAATTAATGATTAATGCAAAAATAACATACCTTCATAATATATCGTACACATCTTAAAAATATTTAAAAAATATTATAAATTTTTATTCATATTCATTAAAAACTTTTTTGACGCTGTCTATATGTCTGTAGAGGCCAACTTGTCTAATAACTATATTCCAATCATTCAAAATACAAATGCGTTGAATATATTCATTAACATCCTTTTTATGCACGTAACATCATTCTATTACTGTCGCTTCTATAAATATGATCATTCATGCACTGTTAATGTTTGACATAAAAAAAATTCATGCCGATATTGATAGGAACATCAATGTCGGTACGACAGTAGTGACGAATGACGTTGAACAGTGCAAAAGAACATTACAAATTACAGGTAATAATAGTTTACGCATTTTAACACAGAATATCAGAAGTATTAATAGAAATTTTGATGAACTTACAATCCTTCTCCAACAATTAGACATTGAGTTTGATATTATTATACTTACAGAATGCTGGCTCTCTAAGGTACATGAACTCCCTATATTATTGAACTTTAAAAGTTTTTCTACAGCACGAAACGTAAATAAAAATGACGGTGTTGCAATGTACATAAGAAAATCCTTACGTGTAACGGTAACGGAACCACAAAATACCAACGAAATAACATGCCTCATTGCATGTTTAAAAGATACAAATATCATTGGCGCTTATAGGCCACCAGAATTTATTCAGTTAGATAAATTTATACAGTCACTAGAATCTATTTTAAATGATTTTAAACAAAGTAATTTAATA
>DWQW01004696.1:0-19283 GCA_018249695.1 Heliconius erato demophoon | reverse complement strand
AAGTTGCAGGGTAGACTAATAATAATTGATGACGCTACCGCGTCATAGTGGCGTGATGGGTAGATGTCTTATAGAAATCTATAAGTAACCAACATAATATTCCCAATATTAAATAGCATTCCTAACTATATCTATATAATATGTAATACTAGACTTCCTAAATTTAATATAAATATAAAAGAATATTAGACAAGAAATAATTTATCAATTGGAACGACTAATTGCTAGCTAACTGAGATCAGCACGTCCAACTAAACAAACTGCTTACACAATTAATATCAAAAAGAAATATAGATATAGATTTCTTATACAATCATATCCTTCTTTAGTGAATAGCGACTATTCCATAACCATAGACGAAACAACAACAATCAACAATAATCTAATAAATAGGTTAAGTATTTTCCTATAATAGGGTTCCTCTCATAAAAGGTTCCCTTCGTCAATTTTAAAACGAATCAAAAGAACGGCAATAAAAACCCGTAGCGTCGAAAGAAATACTCCGCTCTCAACATAAAGGCATAATGAAATCCATCCCCAAGTGTGTTGTGGGCTATTATCCAACCGCGTACAATATGTAGTGTGCGAGTAACAAATGCTACTGGTCTGGTCTGTGTAGAAATAAAACGTCTAGAACTTCGTTGAATATGATTATATGAATTTTTAATTTTTTTTTTTAGTGACTGTATACCGTACGTAGTGAAGTAGGCACTGGGAACCAAGAGTTAAGACACTCTGTTCCCATTAATATATTTCCACTTTCTGTTCTGCCTCTGTTCTGCCACTCAACACGCAATGCCTCCAGAATTCGGCAGAAAATAGGGAACAGAGTATCTTAACACTAGGTTCCCTCTGCCTGCCCTGCTTAACTCTTGACGTGCGGCACGCACGTAGTGAGGTGACACTTTGTTCCCATTATCATATTTCCGCTTCAAATGTTCTTGAATTCTGACTCTACGCTGCGCGCTTCAGAGCAGAGAAATGAAAAAAAATATTTTGTTTCCTCGACTGGAAATGGAACCTAAAACCTGACGTACATTTGAACCCCTGCGCCCCGACTGGCTTTAACAAATGTTTAATATTATAATGTTACTTCTAGCATTGTTGCGGGAAACCACGTAATTTAATTAAATATACTTAAACAGGGTGTTGAAAATGTCGAACAATCCTAATTACAATATATTTGCTATATATGTAAAACCGCGATGTCATTTTACTAATTTGTAAATATTGTAATAATTTATGACTAATTTATTGTTTTGGATTTATTTAAGCTTTCCCTGTCCTTGTCTTTTAATTTAATTTTTTTTTGGAAATTTGTGATACACCAACTTTCTTTGTTTTACAACCAAAACATTCAAAAAAATTTTTTTTCTAAATAAATAAATTAAACAATTTTTATACAATTATATAATATAATAATTTTCTTATTAATTTAGCTGTTCTAGAAACATAATTTATTTTGATCCTTGTATTTCCGCGCTCCGCGGTTTGTATAGGAATAATTCCTCGACAATGACGGCACCATACTTCTTGCCAAGTATAATTTGCCGCGGAGTTTTACTTACAATTACCTCAATTCCTCAAGTTGCTGGTGATATAAGTGTTATATTCTTATACAATTGTTTTTGGTATTTGAAATAATTAAATTTAAATTTTAAATTTTTTGTTGGTTAAATTTTAAAATTTTAGAGGCTGTCGTCGTAGCGTAGGGTAATAAGGGTGAGTCTGTAACGTAACGATTGTGGGTTCGATTGCCACTCGAAGGGATTAATTTTTATTTCTTAATATTTTATATTTCTTCTCTCTGACACCAAAGCAAAAGCCAAAGGGGGCAAAATGTGGTATTAAACTGAATTTCTTAAAAAGATCGAGACCTCCAATTTTTGTACGGAATCTTCGGTGGTCGAGCCTGATTCGCGCTTGTCCCGTTTTTGTTTTTAATTTTAATTTGTCTACAATACTATTTTTATATAAAAAAAGACATTGACCTAGATCAGTTCACTTTGATAGTCAATTCTTTAGTAAGTTTATACCAAGTTTGTCTGCTCAGGTCACCTTATCAACCCTTAAAAAGCACCACTCATAGTAATTTATGTATGTTTGAGTACCTTCCTTTATCACCCCCAAGTGAAGGCTGGCGGCGACTTTTTTACACAAAAAAAAATGTTATCTTATCACTTCCCCATATCCAAAAGTATTGCCGTTTAAATTTATACGTTGTTTTTTGGCCCTTGACAAAAAAAAATCTTACAGAAAAATTATATTAACTTATTTTGCTTGTTTTTTAAATTGTAATTTTATATTTAATATAATATGTACATTATAATTCGTAAAATATTGATGGTTCGTACCCAAAATTTAAAACTATGTACAAATATTTCATAGACCACTCATAGCACAGGGGCACAGTGAGACTGTAAACGCGATAGCTTGTAGGTTCGATTTCCACAGGGAATTAAATATATAATATTTTCATTTCTTCGCTCTGGTGTCTCTTGGCTTCGCGAGGCGAAGCGCGGCATTAAGTTCCGCTATTCAACACGCAATACCTCCAGTATTCGACGACGAATAGGAAACGGAGTATCTTAACTTTAGGTTCCCTCTGCCCTGCTGTGTGCGCAGGTTGTGTCCAAATTGAGTTACAAAATTAGTATCAGTAGTGGAAACCCCCAAACATATTTTACTATTCAAAGCAAATACCAATATAATTAAATCGTTTGCTTACCAGGTCAGAAAGTTAGTATGTCCAGAGATGGGTTTGGTAAAGTTAGTAAACTTGCCAATCTTGGTAAACTTGGCTAAGATAGACATTTACCAAACGCTTCAGGCTATTCTGAAGATACATGTGCCTGATACATATTGGGGTCAAAATATTGTCATAAATTAAGTATCAATAATTCAATCAAAAGAGAAATATCTTTAGATACGTAAATAACTAAATATAAATGATTATGGTGTATACCATAATTAATATTCTTTCAGCTTTACGCTATATCCCGCATATAGCAGGGTGGGCAGAGGGAACTTAGTGTTTAAGACACTGTTGCCTACTTTCCAAAGTCTTCGAGCCATCGTCTTTTGAGTTTTAACCTTGGTATCAGAGCGACGAAATAAAAATATTAATAAATAATAATTAATTTCCCCGAGTGAGTGAGTGAGAAGTCATCGAATCCACAACCGTCGCGTTACAGTCACACGCTTGTACCTGGCCACGACGGCCTCTAATCAATATGTAATAATAGTTAAAAGTAACTCTAATTAAACGAGGAGAAAGAAAGTCAATTATATTTTTTTACATAAAAATCTACGTATATATTGAAATATAACTCTACCCTGCCTTGTGAAGGATACAGCGTGAAGCTGATTTAATTTTTTTAAAAATAAATCTAAACGTACCACACGTCCTGAATTATATTAAAACTCTTTAAACTGACCGTTTAAAGATATTTTATAGATTAGTCCTTGGAAAAGATGCTAATGGGGTAATAAAGCAGAGATTACTGGAAAATGGGCCATTAAGAAGACAAAAGGCTGTAGGCAAAATATTAGAGGAAGCAACTTTTCAATTAGCCGGGTTCATTATTTTTCGAATATAATTAATTTACTTAGACCTACTAGGGTTTGTGAGTTAGGTACAGACTTTTGTCTAGAAAGTATACCTAATAATAAGATAAATTGTGGGTTTGATTTCCACTCGGAGGAATGAGTTATTTTTGTAGAAAACCAAAACTTAAACGAGAAAAACTCAGGAACAAGAAAGGCATGGACGTTCAAAGTACGTGGTGCACAGCAACCAATACAAAAGGTTTCCTCTCCTTTTGATATATGCGGGATACAGCGTCAAGCTGAATAAAAATAAACAAATAAAATTTCCAATTCTAATAGCCAAGTATAGAGAAATAAAGTTAATATCGAAAGTGATGATTCTGGCCTGGATGCGATTGTGAATTCCAACGAACACGATCTGAGAACAATCCAATAAGCGTTCGGACGCGTTTTGTTCAGCTTGCAGATCCCGATTGAATCGTACGTCCATATTCAAGTTTCATGACATCGTATTTTGCACGGTTTTATACATCTACAAGAGTAATTTACACTGTGAAGTTGTTTATTAACTCGGCATAGAGGCTGTGATTTAACCCTTTGTGCTAGTTTTGTGTGAGACATTGTAGTTACTTTATACGATTTTCTATGGGCGTATCTAGAGATATTTGGAGGGGAGGGGAGGCGATCTGTATGTTTGCGTTTTTGGGGTGGGCACAATACTATTCTGGGGTAGGCACCACCACTATATACCACTATTATGAGATGGGCACGGACTACCCGACCCCTCAATTCCTGAACACATACAGTTTTCTTATATATTTTATAGTAGTAACTACGCTGATGCATTGTTCGATAGATATTACAGAATTTAATGTAAATTTAAAATAACTACAGATCGTATTATACAAATAATACAGACGAAATTTATTGATAACAATCTTCTCATATGCAAATGATGAAATAATACGATCGTCTTCCCACGACATATCTACATTTACAATGGATAAGCAAACACGTAAAGGGCCCACGTCATCAATCATATACGAAGAGATATGTATGTATGTACGTACATACATATATAGGGAAGTAGGAGCAATCGACGAAATAACATTAAAGAAGGAAATATTTACATAATGCTGTTACTTTTAGTCAAACCTTGCTATGGGGCCAGTGGGATATGCGTCTGGATATGAACGCAACAGGTCGTGAGTTCGATTTCCACTCGAGGAATTTAAATATTTACTATTCTCACATATTCGCTCTGGTTTATAGGCAAAACGCGACTTTGAGCTCCGCTGGCGCAATGCCTCCAGAATTGAGTGAAAAGTGGGGAGCGGAGTGTTTTAACACTAGACTCCCTCTGCCTACCCTGCTGCACACGGAATACAGCGTAAAGCTGAAAACAATAAATAAATAAACCGCTTCCTTTTACATAATGCTTTAAAAAATTCTAGTCACGTAACTCCAAAACAAAATATATATCCGATTTTAAGCGGCGAATCAAGGCTGCCTATCGAGGATCGGTACCCGTCGCGTCGACCGATTCGAATGGAACGAATTGCTCCATTGAGTCGACGTCGAGTCCAGGATTGAGCCCCACTCAGGATCCGCGATCCTGCTGCATACGCTCGCTGTAACTCAATACGGTGTTTACTTTGGGATGTATGCTGAAATGGATTTAATGGTTATCTGTGAGTGGTGCTTATTGGGTAGTTTTCTGTTTAGGACTAGTCTACTACTTATACCTTTTTTAGGTTAATAAATTTAAATGTTGTATTTTATATTTATATATTATTCTGTTATATTTAGTTTTTTGGAGCTTCACTCTTCTGGAGGCATTTCGTATTAAATGGCGGAGTTTAACCAGAACGAGGCAATGAGAAATTATAAAACATTTCATTTACCCGAGAGGGAATCGAACCCACAACTTGTCGTTTAAAGTCGCACGCTTACGACTGGCCTCAATGTTATATTATGTTATTTTTATATATTATATATATACATTTATATTTGCTTATCAGCTATATAACTGTAAAACTACGCGCATAGCTATATACTTCGAGTGGTTGCTTATCAACCAGGTATGGGAGGTAATTCAAGTGACACGTTGGCACCGCTAAACCGACAGCGTGTCGTTTTAGAATATTAAACTCCGGAGCCCCACCTTACAAATCATCTGAGGTAGCGTAAGGCGAGGTAATCTTATAAATTTTCTGTGAATTACTTAAGAGAATATAATTTGATGAGATTTTTGATGTGTAATTTTATTTATAGTATAAGAAAGAACCAATTAAGAATAAGAAATTAATTTATAAAATAATAAAATTTGTTAAAATTCAAATTTTAACAATTTTGAAAAATATGCTCTTGAAATTTATGTACACTATTTTGTTTAGTTACACTCTGTATACTACATACAGCAGGGTAAACAAGGAACCTACTGTTAACGGACTCCACTTTCCCACAGAATTCTAAAGGCTTAGATACTAAAGCGAAGAAATTGAAATATTAAATATTTCATTACCTCAAGTGGAAAACAAACCCACAACCCGTCATGTTGATAGTCATACACTTGTGCCTCAGCGCTATATCATATATAGCAAATATTATTAACATTGGGTTGCTATATATATAAACTTCTCGAATATACCTTTTTATCGAGTCTGTAACCTGATTAAGGTTGCCATGGCGCGGCGTGAATGCTAACTGGCGCTCTAACTATCAACCTGCAACGTGTAATATATTCATTGAAGCCGTGCAAGTTGCCTTATATCCGAGGGTAAAACGTGAGATGCAAAAGTTTAACATATAAATAAATATTATGGGTGAGCTACGTGGTTCTGAATTCGAGCGTGCCCTCGCTAGATATCATTATAGCTGGCTTCTTTAAACTGAGATAAGTTTTGAAGGTATAAGTTGACGCGATGCTTCTTAAAATAAATAAAACTATATATAAACAAAATAAATCAGATAGTCGGATCGTAGATCTGATAGATTAACACTAGGTTCCCTCTGCCTATCCTGCTGTGTGCGGGATACAGAGTGAAGCTGATTAATCAGATATAAATCAGGGTAGGTAGAGGGAACTTAGTGTTTTGATAGTTTCCGTAACATACGTTTCCCACTTTCCGCCGAATTCCGGAGGCATGGCGTGTTGAGTGGCGGAACTCAACACCGCACTTTGCCTCGTTACCTGAGCGAGGAAATGAAAATATTAAATATTTCATTTCCTCGAGTGAGAATCGAATCCACAAACTGCCGCGCCACGTCTGGTCTCAACCAGTAAAGTAAATTTATAATCTACCCTGTAAATAATTTAAATCTCGACACTTAATTCGACACTTGTATCGCTTAAAACAACAAAAAAATGCACCAACACAACACATAAAAAAACACAAAATGCATTCACTATACACATTTCGCACATAAAATTCAATAAAGTCCCATAGCCGCCGTCACGCAGACGTGGTAATCACGCCGTCCCGCCGTCCCGCCAATGATCGCAGCGTGTTAACACGACGCTCTACAAACAGGCTGGGTTTGTTAAAGCTAATTAGGCTTAGTGTAAACCTCGCTGAATATACACATATTCTATCTACAGTCGTCTGGTTCATTTGGAAATGGAGGTGAAGTGATCAGTTTAGATTGATGTGAATCGTCTTCTTGGTGATGTGTTATACATATATTACCGTACGGTTTAAGGTATTAGCAATCGTTATATTATTGCTATAATATATTTTCTATGGATAAATAGAAAAGTCACAGTGGATATTTTTTTTCCTTGTTACAAACATTATATTATATATTTTTACTAAAATCACAGCACACAGCAGGGTAGGTAGAAGGAACCTAGTGTTAAGACACTTAGTTCTTCAATTTCCGCCGAATTTTGGAGGCGTTGAGTGTTGAGGCTTGGGTGGCGGAACTCACCGCCGTGCTTTGCCTGGACACCAGAAATAGAAATATAAATATAAACAAATATTTCACTTCCTCGAGTGGGGATCAAATCCACAGCCAGTCGCGTTACAGTCACGGCTGGCCTCAATAATAAATAAAGGCATCAAAAATAATTTCGTAATAATTTTTAAAATTCTCTTTGATTTGTGGTTCAAAAATGCTATAAATACCTATTCAAAATATTTAAACAACACAAAACATTTCATTTCAAACGATATTACTCAACATCATACTTAAAATGGTAGCGTATAAACATAAGATCGGTGAACATAAATTGTGTCATTCGTTATATATTGGAATTCTTAATCGTATTACTCAGCTCAGTGACACACATTTTTACTCAACGCAAGCAATTTCTATAAATTCTGAAGTATTTTTAATATCGTTTTAGAAATTTGTACGGTTATTTTCAATTTAAATAGACAACCAATAACAGCAACCAGCTATATACTCCCAACTAAGTTTGATAACAGCGTTTGCTAATTTCGAATTTCTCAAAAAGATTTTCGGTTTCACTCCACTGATTTTAACTTTGGGTTTCGTATATAATATTTATGTTTAAGCTAAAAATTATCTTATTTTATAAGCTAATAAGTGATATTTTAGCAGGTTGCGATGTTGCGTTTAGTACGTTTTGAGCACTCCGCATTAAAGTTTCCACTTTCAATGGCTGCAATTAACATTTTGTCGCCATCCGCCAGAGACCGGTGGTTGTTAAATTGAACCCTATCGCGTGGTTCCATGTTCCATAGAATTCCCACTGGTTTTAACTCCGAAACTCTAGCCTGATTGCCTTGACCGAACATAGACTTAGTTGGTTCATACTAAATTCTGAACTGGCTGAGGAACAATTTGGAAGTTAACAGTGTCGTATGAATTGATTAATTTAACAAATTCGAAATCAATCAAAGTACGTGTTTAAAAATTAATCTTAATTAAGTATCGTATTAAAGCTACTTTCAGTAATGTATATTGTTTTATGATATTGACT
Organism: Heliconius erato demophoon; assembly: GCA_018249695.1. Classification (NCBI taxonomy): domain Eukaryota; kingdom Metazoa; phylum Arthropoda; class Insecta; order Lepidoptera; family Nymphalidae; genus Heliconius; species Heliconius erato. The sequence continues at coordinate 10,786 of DWQW01004696.1, read as the reverse complement.
TTCATTTCGGTCTATTATTGATAAATTAATAATTTTAAGAGGTTTATTTCGTTTAAAATAATTAGCTCCACGCTGTATCCCGCACACAGCAGGGTAGGCAGAGGGAACCTAGTGTTAAGATACTCCGTGACACCAGGGCGAAAAAATGGAAATACAAAATTTAATAATGTAAATATCTCATCTCGAGTGGAGATCGAACCCACAACCAGTCGATTTTACAGTCACACATTGTGCCCCTGCGCCACGACTGGCCCTATTTTCGTTTATTTCTCTATTACTTATCTCGTGCATTATATTGAAGGAGAGATTGAAAAGTTTTGGTGATTGGTTCTACAGTGGTTGTTTATTATTACTTGCTAAGATGAACCGTAACGAGAACAACAAAAAAATAATTCAAGTTTATTAATAATATTGGAAAAATTTAAGGTCAAATTTTTGAGGCCGGTCGTGGCGCAGCGGCACGAGGTGTGACTGCAAAACCGACTGGTTCTGGGTTCGATTCCCACTCGAGGAGATGAAATATTTACATAAATTTATATTTCCATTTCTTCGCTCTGGTGTCGAGGTTAAGCGCGGCGTTGAGTTCTGCCCCTCAACACGCAATGCCTCCAGAATTCGGCAGAAAGTGGGGAACGGAGTGTGTTACACTAGGTTCCCTCTGCCTACCCTGCTGTGTGCGGGATACAGCGTGAAGCTAATTTAATTTTTTTTTTTTTAAGGTCAAACACTCCTTGTGTTTTATATAAATTTTTCCATTATTATTATTTCAATTATTTATAATTAATATTTATAAAAATAAATTTATATATTTAAAATCTAAATTATAATTAAACATCTCCATCTTTATCTAATATATTAAATCTAACCCCAACTATACAACTTACCTAATTAGAATTCATTGCGTACTCTTCCGCTTATATTTTATTGTTGCTTTTGAAACGTTCAGTCCATCCCCATCAGATGCACCTGCTTTTCATTTGCATACAATTCAGAGTCACTCTTCCGTTTATTTAGATCGCTTTACATTAGTATTCAACATTTATTAGCTGATGCTCTGGGGAACCAAAGGGTGGATTAGAGGAACCCTAGTTGCCGATTCATTGGGGTCCGCAAAATATGTCACTCAATCGTTCGGTTCAGAGATTTCGTTATAGTTAAATGAAGCGTGATTGTGTCGAGCACCCCACTAAATCCGATTTTTGACGGCTACATTGTTAGCTAATTTATTATAAGGGGACTTGTACATATTATTTTCTATATTTTTTTTTATTATAATTATAATAGAACATATGTGTATAAATGAAAATAACACGTATAAATTTAATAAGATTATGTTGTAGTAGCACAGGTGGGACGGATCTGATGTTTGTGGTTTTAAGTTTAAAATTTAAATGTTTTTTGTTTAAACTACATGGTTTATTCTGGATTCCTTGAAGGAATTTAATATATGCTATTTTATATTTTATATTATTATTATTAAATAATTTTTAATATCTCGTGCTTAATTTTTTTTAAGAATATGTTCTTAATCTAATTGCATTTTCACCACCTCACACCCTTTATTCTATTTAGTACGTATAATAATAATGGTATGGTATGGTTCTTTGATTATGGCGTTCCGAGCGTGCCAGTTCACATATCACGTCACGTTGTATGGAGAAGACACAAAGGAGATTGTACGGTAAAAAAGAGAAAATTTTACACGGAAAGAGAAAAACGTAAATAATGATATTCTGCTCTAAATTACAATGTTCAATATAGTCCTTCGTTGTTTTTTTTTTTGGACAGTGTGTAGACGCCCCAATCCCTGCGAGTTTTTCGCTGTTTTTGACATGCTATAATTACCCATATGTTCAATTTGGGGCACTTTTTTATTTATATTATATATACTAGGCCAGTCACGGCGCAGGCACACAAGCGCTTGGCTGTAAACGCGACAGGATATGGGTTCTATTCCTACTCGAAAAAATGAAAAAAATATATTATGAGGTAAAGCGTTTAAAAGTTCCGCCACTCAACACGCAGTAACTCATTCCAAAATTCGGCGGAAAATAAGGAACGGAATGACTTAACACTAGATTCCCTCTACCTATCTTGCTAAGTGCGGGATACAGCGTGAAGATGATTTTTTATTATATTTACTATCCTGCTTTATTTATTTTTGATACGCTAACTCTAAATCTCAGGTTTCTGCGATAAACTGGTAATTTACGTTATTCTTTCCAAGATTTCAAGCAACAATAATGGGCCATTAAAAGTTTATTTATGCGTTGTGGTTAATTTCATCACAAACAAAAAGATTAGTTTAAGGTTCTTCATTTTATTAGATAAATTTACGATTGTACATAGTTACTTTACTTGTTCGCGATCTTATCGTGAACTACTTTGTCTTGAAACTGAAACTATCACCAATTTTATGCTTGAAAGTTATTAATTATTGGTCTCAGAACAAAATGACCGAAATCTATTATCCGGGACTTGACAAATGACAAGGAGAGAATTGGGAAGACTTCGGCAAAAAGTGGGCAACGGCGTGTCTCTGCCTACCCTGCTGTGTGCCGGAAACAGCGTGAAGCTGATTTTTTATTAAGACTATGACAATATTAATAAATAGTATTAATACTTCTATGAATAGAGATGTGTGTAACAATTTTGATTACAAACAGCTATTTTAAAATAATACAACGTAGTAATAGCGTAAAGTTAACATTTCTTGATCCTTGTTCTTAACATAACAAGTAAATAAAAAAATAAAATAAAAGTAAGTTGAATATATTTAAATAAAAAATGTTGAGGTTGACCCAGAAAAACTTCAACGTTATAAACTCAGGTATGGTATTGGAAGTTTATTTAATAAAATACGGGGATATGAATTATTGTGATTTTCCCGTTCCAGCAAGATATAGCGCATCGTTGAGTTCCGCTACTCAAAAAGAAATGTCACATATCAGAAAACGGAGTGTTTTGACTCTAGGTTACTCTATGCATATTTAGCTGTATGCGTAAGTGATATACTCAAATATTATGACAAACAAAATTATACAAGTAATGTGAGATAAAAACAAACCGCCATCAGAATCAACCAACTGTAATGGGAAAAGCATTCGTGCAAAAAAATAATTGGTTCCTGTATAAAGGCCGTCATCTATTTTCCATCATCAAAAATTTGATTTGGATTTTAAAATGTTGATGATTTTTTTATTTATATTTTATACCACACACTATGCTTAGAAATAAATAGAGGTTTTATGAGTGGCAGGTATTTATCCACTATGCCAAAATATTAATCAATATTAGTTATTAACATTTTTAAAGTATTGTTCCACACCAAGGAAAGAAAAATATTAAAAAAATATATAAAAAAAATAACAAAACGTTAAGGGAACAAACGCCTCTTCAAAGACCTCCCTGGCTCGGGTTTAGGTCCCGCTAAGTTTATATTTTTACACATTTTCTAAGATGTTATGTCTTTTTTCTACCATTCGTTTTTTTATAGCATTTAGATTTTTATTATCAACTATAAATAAATCCAATAACTATTATATATACTGTAATATTTTTCAAACACCCAATAATTTAATAATGTACACAATCCTCTTATATGATTTGAAGATAATATCAACAACTGTTCGCTCCCATGTTTAATTTAAAACAATAGCTAAACATTCACCGTGTTACAGTAAATTGCTGGAATTAATTCGATACAAATAACCAGCAGTTCATGTTTCATTATGAACTGCATACACTAGAATTACGTTACGTTTGTTTGCACCTATTTGCATTTAGATCGCTCCATCTTCTATGAATTCTAATAAGGATAAATCACTGTGCGTAATCAAATCTCTACTTTTGTTGGTAAATTGCGGAGACGTGAGACCTTATGTAGCCAATCTGGGGCCGTCGTCAAACATCGTCGGGGCGCTTTCAATAAAGGAAGGACCCTCGGTAAGTTTCGCTAAATTTCGTATTCCACATTTGCCTCGTATTATGCAGACGCCCCCAATGCCCCCCATAGACGTGCTTGCGCCCTTCACCGAAATTTCATTTACTTAGGTTGGTGAAACATCTATTTGAATACGTTTACCATGAACAGGATATTTTTGGAAATTAATATTTGCCAAATTTATGTATGTGGTGCAAAAGGAATTTGTGAAATAATAAATGAAATTTATTTACCTATGAAAAGTGGGTTGAAATAAAAATATTTCACCTTTTTCACTAAAATTTACTTGTTAATTTTATGATCACGTGCAAACATTGTGAAAAGTACAAACCCGAAATCATTTAGATATATATCTCAAATATTCACTATACTAAAGTACTACTTTTCCATATCATCTTCTCGTAAACCATAATTATTATCCTTCTATATATAATAGACAAAAAGTTTGCGAGCCTCAAAATAAAGTTACTACCAGTTGAAAACGCTTTGAGATGTTCTGCGTAACTAAGCTATCAAAAGCGTTGCTCAAGAGATTTAGCCAAGTTTAATGAGCGGTTTAACTTTACCACCAAGACACTTCATACATTTAATTTTTTTTTCGAAGGATTCATGTTATATTTTATATTAGAATTCTGATTAATATCTTTTGGACCAACACCGAATAACTGTAGACAGTCGTAAATTTTTCTGAATTAAGAAATCTGTTTCAAGTTCTGAACGACCGTGGAACTTCCATTCCAGGTCGTCGGGCACTGGTGTAAATCATTGTAAATTTCTTTTAGTCTCCAGTTCCTTTTCATGTTGTACGTACTTATTACTTTAGCCATCCACTATAACCATAAATTAAGTTAATTTATGCGTTAAATTATTAAATACCTCAACACGTTTACATTTTCTTTTGAACTTTTGTTTATTTTGCTGTTAAGGAATATTTATATTGAAAGTACTATGTTGGTTCTGTGTTATGGCTATTCTAAACTTCCTATCTGAACTACGTGCGTATTTGATTTGAACCTACTTTATTTGGGGAGGTTAAAGGAACCTACTGTTAAAACGAGTGGGAATTGAACCCACAAGCTGTCACGTTTACTGCCCTGAAATTAGGGCGTAATAATCTGATTAATCAGGGGTTTTTTAACAAGATAAATCAAATTGTGAATTCTTCGTTAAAAAATCTGTTATTCTCGATTCGATTCAGGGACGGGGAAGTCGACGTTTAATTTTATTGCTGTCTCGCCCCGCCTTCATTGAATCGTTTACCGTCGCTTCGTCAATTAATATCATTTTATTCATATTGCCAGCAAACAGCCTTTTGAATTTAAACTTAAAGTTATTACACAACAAGATTGACCCTGATTCACCTTAACATATCTAAATGTTATTAATAATATCTTCCTACATCTATATCTGTTAAGAATAACTTTATAAAAATATATAATTAGCAAAGTAAATAAATAATTCATAAATTAATTCAATCACTTGAGTTCCGCCACCCAACACGCAATGTCTCCAGAATTCGATAAAAAATGGGAAACGGAAGTGTTTTAATGGGGTCGGGGTGTCTTAACACTAGGTTTGGGTGCAGGAGGTGCCCTCTGCCTACCCTCCTTAGTGTGGGAAGCTTAAAAACAAGCTTTTTGCACAAAATTTGTACAAATGTGTATATTTAACATAGTAAAATTAATACTACGTCGCTTTCTATGCTAAAACCTAGACTATAGCAATTTAGATCTATTGTTAACGTTAAAGAGACGTACGTATATTTCTCTAATTTCCAAATGTTTGTTCACAAATTTATATTGTTATGTTTCAGGTATGTTACACGACACAGTTTGTGGAGCGACTACAGTAAATAAAATGATGTTGTAAGTACTGAAACGACGATGACGTTGTTACCTTGTTGATTGATTGTGATGTTATATTATAAGAATTTATTTTTTGTTTTATCTAAAGATATTTTTTTTGTTAGCTTCACCCTGTATCCCGCACACAGCAGGGTAGGCAGAGGGAACCTAGTGTTAAGACACTTCGTTCCCCACTTTCTGCCGAATTCTGGAGCCATTGTGTGTTGAGTGGCAGAACTCAACGCCGCGCTAGTTCTCGACACACAGAGCGAAGAAATGGAAATATAAATTTAAGTACATATTTCATCTCCTCGAGTGGGGATCGAACCTACAACCAGTTGTTTTTACAGTCTCACTTTGTGCCCCTGCGCCACGACTGGCCTCAAGATATTAATATGTAATAATCGGGAAAATCTAAGAACTTACTAAACTACTAGACACTTCTTATTAAGGTAAATATTTTTAATGAAAAAAGGTAAATATGTTGAGGCCAGTCATGGCACAGGGGCACAAGCGTTCGACTGGTAGACGCGACGGGCTGTGGATTCGATTCACTCACGAAGAAATGAAATATTTTGTAATTTTATTTTTTCACGCTGATAATGAAGCAAACGCGGCGTTGAGTTCCACCACTGAACACGCAACGCCTCACCAACACGAATTTGATTTGGGGACCGGAAGTGGTTTTTTATATCCCGTTTAAGTATATTACTATATATTTAAAACACTATACTTATACTAGGTTCCCAGGTTTCCTCTGCCTACTCTGCTATATGCGGGATACAGCGTGAATGTAAAAATAAATAAATAAATTGTATGTAAAAACATATATACATTTTCTATGGTTGATATGGTAGCTTATATATTATTAAAATTTAGAGACTAGTTAACTTTTGAAAGTAACAATTTCGTATGTAAAGATTTAAATACGCTAAACCCAATTTTATTATATACAGCCGTAGTAACCTAAATATTCAATATTTATTCAGTTCGAAGAACTAAACAAAAGTTTGTTTATAAGTTTAATATTTCGATACAACTTCATTTATAACAGAAACTTCATTTAAAATATGCAACTTCGGTGAAACTTGAAGCGACTTTTGATGTTCATATGACATTGAACTCGATAGAAGATTTTTGTATTCAAAGGAGATTCGTCTTGGCAGCCAAGTTAAAGTAGGAAATACTGGAAAATATTTATTTTGATTATATACATAGAAGCCGTCGTGGCGCAGTGGCACAAACGTGTGATTGTACACGCGTAGGTTGTGGGCTCGATTCCCATGAATGGGGAATGATTTTTAGGTATTTATTCATATTTTTATTTTCGCTCTGGTAACAAGCTAAAGCGCGGCGTTGAGTTTGTATTCAAAAATCCGGTGTATAATGGGGAACCGAGTGTCTTAACACTGAGCAGGCAGAGGGATCTGCCTACATTGCTATATGCGTGATACAGTGTAATGAAGCTGAAAAAAAAATAGTTATCCTGCTCTATTAGGAACATTTATGTCTTGAGCATAATAGTAACGTATTCGAATAATTCCTGTTTTTTTTTTAAGTTTTATTATAATAAATATGGGAAAACACGCTGTATCCCGCACATAGTAGGGTAGGCAGAGAGAACCTGATGTTAAGACACTCCGTTCCCAACTTTCCCCCGAGTTCTGGAGGCATTGCGTGTTGAGTGGCGAAACTCAACGCCGCGCTTTACCTCGACACCAGAGCGAAGAAATGAAAATGTAAATGTAAATAAATATTTTATTTCCTCGAGTGGGGATCGAACCCACAACCAGTCGATTTTACAGTCACAGTTTATGCCCCTGCGCCACGACAGGCCTCAAAATAATTACATTTTAAATACCTATATTAGGTTGTTCATATAAAGAACTAAAACAACTAAAGAACCTAGGAAATTACAGTTAGGTGTATATTTAAATAAAGATTGGTTACTGAAATAACGTGTGATTTATGAAATATTCAGCCCCGCCTAATATAGAAGTCTAGCATTACTTGGAAACAAAATTTCAACTTCTATTTTGTAAATATGAACAACTAAATATTTAATTGAGACTGTCGCTTTATAACGTAAACGCAGACAGCTCATGAGTATAAGCGCGACGGTTGTGGGTTCAATTACTTTTTTATTTATTTTTTATTTTCTTTTCATTACTTTAGTAAGAAGACAAAGAAAGGCGGTGAATTTCGTCATTTAACACGCAATGATTCGAAAATTGGAGATCGGAGATACTTATCACTAGATTCCCTGTGCCTACTAAGTGCGAGATGTAACGTGAATCTAAAGAAAAAAAATAATAAGTGAACTCACTAAACGTGACAATTATACATTCAAATCTCACATGTATTAGTATTATATATTTTTAATGGAGTGAAAACGGCGAATGTTGAAACATATTAAAAGGTTTTTTGCAAGTATCTCCATATCTAATACCCACCTATTCTTAAAATGCGAAATAAACTTATAAATTTAAAAGAAAATCCGTCTTCTTTTAAAAAGTGCTTAAGGCATACGTTACATTTACTTAAGGAATACTAAAAATTCTAACTTTCAAGAATGATTGAAATAATCATTTAAATGCTTTCTTTTAATCTTATTGCCCAAATAACAACGTATCACGTACGATCAAAGTGGAACCTGTGGTGATATAGGAGGAAAAATATAAAAGGATATTATAAATTTATGAAATTGAAAGTATAAATAATAGAACAGGAGGTTTGGTTCTGGTTCGAATTTCCTCGTTTTGATAAGAAAAAGCAAAGCGTTTGGTTCCGCCATTAAACAAACAGTGTTGCGGATTCTCGCAGAGAGTGGATAATGGAGTGTCTTGACACTAGATCTTTTCTTTGCCTTGTGGAATAAATCTTAAGTGATAAAAGTATTAGATATCTTTTGAGGAAATATGATATTTAATGGTTTTTTATTTAAATATCTGTCAATTTTAAATAAATTATAAATTAAAAGAACCTTTACAAAACAAATTGCAGAAGCATTTAAGTAATTTTATCATTTATTTTATGACCAATTTTTCCACACCTTGGGTTACATTATTGCATTTTTATTAGGGATCTCCGTTTTTTTTCGAAAATGTAACATGGACTATGTTACTCAGTGAAGATGCAGCTTTCTAATGGTAAATTTTTTTTTAAATCGGTCCGGTGGATTTTGTGTGAAAACAATACAAACATACATACAAAAATACAAATGTTTCCTCTTTATAATATTAGTATAGAAGTAAAGTAGAAGTATATATATATGCATTTTACAACATTAATATCAGCAACATGCGGTCATGTCAGAATATGTACATCTATATATATACTACTGGTAACCTAATATATTCTACAATATGATGTTTCTATTGCATTGTTGGCGCTATCCCGTTCTCAGTTCACATAACGAAAATCAAATATAACAAATTGAAATCCATCGTGCGGGGCCAACGCAAACATCGATATCGAGAAACAGTAGGGAAAACTGAAAAGTAAAATATTTATTGTCTGCACTCCTCCTCGACTTGAATAAATACCCAATGTTATTTCCACTTCTCCAACTGTTTTAACGCACTCCGATACTCCTTCAGCCTTTGTTACTTGGTAAAGTTTCGAAGGTCTTTTAGCGGCTTATTAATTTTAAACGTCTCATAAGGCCTTTGGACCCTTTTGATTAAATTGTGAATAAAGAAAATTATTAAAGGTAGTGAAAGGTTTTGAAGATTTGGATTATTTTATTTAGTTTGTTACTTTCGTTGTTTATTTCTATCAGAGCTTGGTTATTTGATATGTTTTTGGTTCTCGTTATAATGTGTAAATTAATGTTGAACTTTACACGTCTCATTTTATTATGTGTGTATTAATCATCTGAGGCCGCTGTGGTGCAGTGGCTCAACTATTTTCATTCGCGGCGTTAAGTTCCGCCACTAAACTACGGACTGTCTTAAAATTGGAATCCCTCTGCTTACCCGGCTTCCTGTAATGTGTCTGGATACAGCGTAAAGCTAAAAAATATTATCACTAATCTCTACCTTATTTCAATTATCAACAAACTATGTTACTGTATACGTATATTATACATATCTTTTGAAACCTGTTTATCGTAACATTTTAACTGTTTCTAACATTTAACTATAGTACAAACTTATGTTTAAAATTATAATACAAAACTAAGTTATTACATTATAGAAAAACTCGATATACTAACAAACTTAACTGAAAACATTAAAATATTTGCATAATATCCATAACAACTTGTCACATCACTTAAGAAAGTAAAGAGAACACCTACATACGCTCCAAGTTTATTCTCTATCCATTATACGCCTGGATCTAAACCGGATACCTCCCCCGGGATCGAATTCCCACCCCGTGTTTATTCTCAACGTCTTTATTCTGTGGACTGAAATGCAATATATTTTTCCCCCATATTACAACACGTTTGAGCTAAGGGTAGTAGGAAACTACCCGAAATTTGTACGTAGTTCACGCACGGCCTTTCTTATGGTACAGTAAACTTATTATCGCACGCCATTTTGTGTTGGTAGAGTGAGTTATTTATATTTTTATTGGGCTTGTGATAAATTTTTATATTGCAGCGTTAAAATGCAGTACAAATATTAATAATATAATAAATAAAATTAAATCAGTTTGACGGTGTATCCTGCTCACAGCAGAGTAGGCAGTGTTAAGACACTCCGTTCTCCACTTTCCCACGCATTGTGGAGGCATTTTGTATTGAGTTTTGAAACTCAACGCCGCGCTTTGCCTTGAAACCAGAGCGAAGAAACGAAAATATATATAGTTAGGAATGCTATTTAATATTGGGAATATTATGTTGGTTACTTATAGATTTCTATAAGTCATCTACCCATCACGCCACTATGACGCGATAGCGTCATCAATTATTATTAGTCTACCCTGCAACTTATTTGTGAACGATGATATAAAAGGTTGCACGGGCGTTGTACAGCCAGTCTTGGCTCTGGTG
>DWQW01004695.1:0-19285 GCA_018249695.1 Heliconius erato demophoon | reverse complement strand
CCTAGGAAATATGCCCTTCGATAAACACAGATTGAACAGCCCAGTTAATGGAGGAGTCAAGACGTCTACAGTTGCTTTTAGTATCGAGGTCGAAATACCGTCCCAGCCCACCGCGCAGTTGTCCTTAAGTTGGCCGATGATATATCTGATTTCAGACTCATCAGTGTCATTAATAACCATCGAAGTGGACATAAATTGACTATTTGGAATTTTAATGTATTCCTTATACTTAACGGATGGTAGAATGACCTTAGATGCAATCTCTCTCCCTATATTGGCAAAAAAATTGTTAACACCATTAACTGCTTCGTGTGCATCATTCGCTGATTTTAAGAGGTGGCTTGACATATTCGCTTTTTTGTTAGGTAAATTGCCAAACTGTTTAATTAAGTCCCATGTCTTTTTTGAATCTTTCCTAGCTTTAAAAAATTCATCACTTTCATAATTTATTTTAATTTTCTTTAATAAATTATTACAAAAATTCTTATAACGATTATACGATGATTGTAAATCTATGTTATTAGGATCTTTTTTTACTTTCCTGTACAGTTTATCACGGTTTCGTATGCAGCGCAATAGTCCTGGGGTTATCCAAGGCTTTAATATTCGTCTTTTACTGGAAACGGATACTTGACGAGTATGTTTTTTTATGGTAGATGATATGATTGATACTAATTTGTTTGCAGAGTATTCAGGATCAGCGGAGGTCAAAACATCAGAAAAATCAGTCTTCCTAATGTCGGCAATAATAGCTGATTTATCAATGTGGAATGATGTTCGTATTTTTGTTATTTTCTTTATATGTATATCACAACAAACTATTATAGGATTATGATCGGTAAAAAGAGAATCTAAAACGAATGAATTAGCAGCCGTATCAGTTTTAAGTAGAATATGATCTAGACAACTATTATTTCTGGTAGGAAATAAGTGGCCTGGTAACAGACCGTGTAAAGCACAAAGGTTTAGGTAATCATCTGCTCGTATATCTTTTGACATTTTGCCAATATTAATATTTATGTCCCCTATAATTATTTTTGTTCTAATATTTACTATTGAACTTAATGCATTGTCCAGGCTATTTATGAAAGATGCGATATTCGTACATGATGGTGATCGATATAGAGCAATAAGAGCAATACTACTAGAGAATTTAATTAGTAAACAATTTGCTTCATCAAAGACAGGCTCCACTACTTCAGAAATTATATGATCTTTTATATAAACTATAACACCATCATTTTGGTTGCTATGACTTGACTTAAAGAAACAGAAATTAGGAATGTTGGGTATGACTGTGACTTTGCTCAACCAACATTCTGACAACACTACCACATCGATATTATAACTTAATCTTTCTAATAATACTAAAAGGGAATCGAAATTACAATATTTCAATTCCTGAGCACCTGTCACCTGTGTGACACGTGACACCCTGCGCCGCGACTGATCGCTGAAAATACAAGAAATATTTACCGAATATATTCTAAAAACTAATATGCATAACTGATATAATTCGTCAACATATGTCATACTACGGTCGACTATCTCTCATTTAGTCATATAGAGCTGGCAGATTGCCGGATGGAAGGGTTGCTTGTATTTCAAATGTAAACGATTTCTAAAATTATATTTTGCTTTTATAAATGCGAAATATCACTTTAGAAATTTTAAAAACATTCGATATATATTTCATTCATTTAGATAAAAATCACAAAAAGCTACATTTATTTACTGCATATAATTTCAAACCGATTCGTCGTACAAACCTTAGGCTGGAAGTCAAATATAAGCACATAATGTAATCTCCGGATACTGGAGCTTGTTTACAAAATGTCTTAACTACTGACTCGACTTACACTGTGCATACATAGACTTAAATAGTTATTAAAGTTGAGAATGTTTACTATTTTACATATCAGAGTTAAGCTTTTTGAAAGTATAATAAATCATCTTCAAACTTATAACCTAAATTATAATCTATACAATATACTAGTATTTTTAACATTTTTGAATTGTTATTCTACACTTAGCAGAGAAAAATATATACAGTTATCTAAGGCACTTAGAATGGGTCATAGAAAACTGTGAATGATGTGATATAGAAAACTCATATTTATTTTCATTTATCCACACGGGCGAAGCCATAGGTATAAGATTTTTTAATTAATAATTTCGCTCTGTTAAAATAATATAGTCGTTTATTGCTTTTAGTATATTGAAATTACAACTTACAGTTAATGCATACAAAAACACTTGAACGGAATTAAAGTGGAAACAACTGAAATCCTGCGATGGTAATGCTATCTTTCCTTATTAGTAATATTAAAATCTTAATCAGCTTCACGCTGTATCCCGCACACAGCAGGGTAGGCAGAGGGAACCTAGTGTTAAGACACTCCGTTCCCCACTTTCTGCCGAATTCTGGAGGCATTGCGTGTAATTTCATCTCCTTGAGTGGAGATCGAACCCACAACCAGTCAGTTTTACAGTCACACTTCGTGCCGCTGCGCCACGACTGGCCTCGTAAAGATATCAAATTAAACAATTAAAGGCCAGTCGTGGCCGAGGGACACAAGCGTGTGACTATAATTGTGACAATTTGTGAGCGTTTTCTTCGCTCGGGTGGCGAGAACACATACTTAACAAACATTACCTTCATAATTCGAAGGAAATTGGGGAACAGACTTTTCTTTAACATAAGTTTCCTTCTACCTCTGCTTTCTGCCGCGCACAGGACACAGTCAAATATACTGTGTACGGAATACAGTATAGAGCTAAAAAAGCATAATCAAGCTAAATAAATTCCATTTATCTTAACCAATCCTAAATTGTAATTCCAAATATCAAAATACAATTCCAATCATCTGTATCGCAACAAACTGACGGACTCTTTGTATCCCAAATCACTGACAAATTACGGCAGAATTCATTTATTTACTCTCTAATTTTAATTACAGCCCGATTCGAGAGTTACGCCTTTCATTTTGTTTCGTTGATTCATAATAATTTTCTTTAGAAAATCAGAATTCGTGGCCAATAGAGAAAATTTGATTTGACTCAATTTTTGTCGTTGTTATCAATTTTGTTTAGCAAATTGTGTGTTTTGTGAATATAGATTTTTTTTTCAGTTCTACGGTTCCCGCATATAGTAATGCAGGTAAAGGGAACTTAGTGTTAAGACACTTCGTTCCCCACTTTCTGCTAAAATCTGGAAGATCAGAGATCTGGAGATGTGAAACAGATCAAAATATTACGTTATTGCCTCAAATGGGGGTTGAACCCACATACTTTCTCGTTTACAGTCACACGACGTCAGGTTGGATAGTTTCGTTTTGTCTGGTTACCAGAGTGAGAAAAAGGAAAGAGCTAATTTCACCGAGTGGGAGTTGAAACTGCAACGTGTGTACGTTAAGAAGATGCCGCTGCACAACGAAGATTTCAAAAGAAGACGCTTGAAGAAAAATGATACTAGGAACAAAATATACCTAAATAACTATATCCAATGTAAGAAAATGCCTATCAAAAATTATAAATAATACATTACAGGTTACCAAATCAAAATAAGCAGACAAAAGAAAATATGTGAAAAAAAACCCAACATTACAATTCCAACGTAACTCAATATAACAAGAATAAGAATAAAGGAACATATTTGAGAAAATTATGTAATTGGATATCGAGAGAGGCGAAAGCAATAAAATTAGATAATACCTTTCGGATGATCCATTTTTTCATTGAACTAAGGAGCTTTTAAGATATTGAAGGAGTGTTTGTTCTCTTTTGATATGAGATTATAGGTAAAATACTGGAGTCAGAGGTACAGACGTAATGAGATGAGCTATCAAACTGCTGACGGGAAGGGCTTAAAAAAGAGATTAATGGTCTACGATATGATTTTAATGAGGGATACTGTGGTGAAATAGGGATGCGTCTAGCTATAAACGCGACGGTTGTACGTCCGATATCCAGAAGGCGTTTAGTTACGTACCACAACGCCTAATATTTTTATTTTTTGCAAAGTAGTAAACAAAGTGCCTCAGCGCTAGATTTCACTAGGTTTTCTCTGTCGCCAAATACTGCTACTTACTCTTACTTAAAGGGTAAAAAGATATAACATTGGTCGACATGGAGGGGTTGTCTAGATATAGATTGAAAAACATTAACATTTTTTTTTATTTTTATATTTATACAGTATTGCTAATATAAAAATTAAATCGATATAAAACAATTTTTACCGACATCTTTTTTTTTTGGAACTGTAAGGACAAAGGTACAAAGGTAATGAGATCAGATATCCAACTCGCTGGTAGCTGAAATATTGAGATAGGCTTTAATGGTCGTTATAACCGGTTAGATTAAGGGTGAAAAGTTGAATTAAGGATACTGATAGAGTTGCGAGGAAGTTTTTTACTTTTAAAAATTATTTGGAGACCATCGTGGTGCAATAAATTATGTCCATTTGCTTGTACTGCTAAGACTAAGTGCGGCGTTATCAATATTCTTTGCTTAGAATTCATGCGGAAAGTAGAGAATAGAGTGTCTTGTCGTGAACTGAGTTTATCATATTAAAAATAGGGTATTTCTATATTGAAATGTTTTTGGTAAAAAAAGAAAAACAACGTTAAGTACTAATATTTTATAATTATATAATATTAATATTAATTAATATAGAAAAAATATAAATTGACTATCTAGTGAGCATCAAAATTTTACTAAGCAAAAAAATATGTTTTACTTTAATTACATTATTAAAACTGTAAAATTAAAGAGCCAGTTAGCTCAAAAGGTAGTCTATAACAAAGTACTGACTGTATCCAAAATGTATGCACAAAGCTCAGCTAGGAATTTAATTAATGTTTTGTTTTAAACCTCAAAAGCAATGCCAGTTGTGACGTGAAAAGGCAGTCGTAGCGCAGAGGCACAAGTTCCTAATTCTGAACGCGACATGTTGTGGGTTAGATTCATACTCGATGAAATGAAAAAAAAAAAACAAATAATCATTTTTATCATTAGCATCTGACTGTAGACGCGATGATTATTGGTTTATTGGTATTTTTTTTTAGTACGGCTGTGATTAATGAAAATCTTCACACTGTATCCCGCACACAGCAGGGTAGGCAGAGGGAACCTAGTGTTAAGACATTCCGTTCCCCACTTTCTGCTGAATTGGAGGCATTGCGTGTTGAGTGGCAGAACTCAACGCCGCGCTTTGCCTCAACACCAGAGCGAAGAAATGGAAATATAAATTTAAGTAAATATTTCATCTCCTCGAGTGGGGGTCGAACCCCCAAACCAGTCGATTTTACAGTCACATTTTGTGCCACTGCGCCACGACTGGCCTCAAGTTATTAAGTTTCAAGTCCAAATATTAATTAAGGGCCCAACTATAGTCGATGTTAATTAAATAATAAATACATTAATATAGAGCGAGTAATACTTCTGGCTATTTCGCTAAAGGGCTTTCGTTCGCCCTTGACACGACAATCCCTTGAAGAGATTACAAGAAACCAGTACGGCCCCTTAATGAAGGTATCGGGACCAGGTTCGCCTACTTACGCTAGGATACAATTACTTTGATTGTTATGGACGTTTGGGTAAAAATATATTTATATTATACATCTATACTCTTAATTCACTGTAAACGTGACATTTGTGGGTTCAATTCCTAGTCAAGTAAATGACTTGTAGTGTATGACAAAACAAAGCACAGCAGTATTGCATTGTCTTGAAAACTGACGTAGAAAATGGAGAGTCTTAACAATAGTTTTCCTCTGCCATCTCTGCTATGCAAGAAAAAGTTATTTTTTTAATTTTGCGATGTATCCGAACCGAAAAAACGGGACAGGAATACGGACGCACAAGGAAATTTAATAATAAGACACTTTGTTACCATTAAATTATTTCCGTTCCCCACTTTTCACGGAATTCTGGAGGCATTGCGTGTTGAGTGGTAGAGTTCAACGCCGATTTGCTTTCAGAGCCTATAGTGGTGCAGGTTGACCACTATACTATTGTTAATTGGTGTTAGTATCCCGCATATAGCAGGGGAGGCAGAGGAAATCTGAAATAAATACACTGCAGTGTCTCGTTACCAGAGCGAGGAAAAATTAAAATAATTTATTGCCCCGAG
Organism: Heliconius erato demophoon; assembly: GCA_018249695.1. Lineage (NCBI taxonomy): Eukaryota > Metazoa > Arthropoda > Insecta > Lepidoptera > Nymphalidae > Heliconius > Heliconius erato. The sequence goes on along the minus strand of DWQW01004695.1, from coordinate 13,152 downwards.
TGGAAATCGAACTAAGAATCGTCGCATTTACAGTTTCAATAATATTTAATCGTATTAGTATTTTTTTTTTTTTATGGAAAAGACAAGGCAAACGAGCGTTCGGGTCACCTGATGGTAAGTGATCACCGACGCCCACGACCCCGTGCAACTCCAGAGGAGTTGCAGGTGCGTTGCCTGCCTGTAAGGTGGGTTGGGCGCCGGAGCCCGCCATTACCTGATGCGAAACACAGTGGCATAAAGCCACTACTTCACGCCGGTTTTAAATGCCGGGGGTGGTAATGATCCGGTCGAGTCTGCCTAACTATAATACTATAATAAAAGTAATTTGAAGGAATTTTAATTATGTTCTAAGAAACACTTAATTTTTTTCATAAGTAAGTTCTAATTTAAACAGTAGACCGTAGCGTTTGGGGTGCTTTTCTCTCTGATTACTTCGCTAGGAATAAAGCAAAAAAAAATCGAAAAGCTTACAATATATATGTATAATGTATGTAAAATTCAAAATGGTGACAAAGTCGGCGATAGCGCAACACTCCCCAGGTAATTAGCCCGGATATTGTCATAACTCATAACTCGTGAGTCAGCAGTTCTGATAGCAAGGGGTGGAAAAGAGTGTAATAATATAGATAGATATCTTAATTTTATACTAAAGTACAGTGGGACAGTAATTGACACGTGGGTTTGAACACTCGGTTTCCATTCATTCCAACTCAACGCCGTGCTTTGTCTCATTACCATAGCGAGAATATGGTAATACTAAATATATAATTTCCTCGAGTGGGAATAGAACCCACGACCTGTTGCGTCAGACGCACACCCTTGCGCCACGCCAGTCCTCCGCCACAAAACACGAAATCTTTAAATTGGTCGGAAATTGAGAACGATGTGTCTCAAATACATTTTATTGTCTTAAAACTTAACTTAACTTAACTTAACTTAGCTTCACGCTTTATCCCTTGCGGGGTAGTCAGAGAGAACGGAGCGCCAAACGCTACGAATTGTCTTAAAAAAGGGTGAAAATAATCGATTTTATTGTATTTTTCATATTATAAATACATGGAAAAAGGTGTCAATAGGAATAATGCCGTCTGTAATAACGATCCAAATATTTATACAAAATCGGAAAAGGAAGTTGTCAGAAAATTATAAGTCTAAATATAAAATAATATTTTTCCCCTTTTTATGGTACATACATACACATACATAGCATGTATTACATTCATATTACAAAACTAATAAAGATAATATATTTTCTTTTGTCATCTCGCAGTGTGGGCGTCAAAGCGACGGGCCGTGTCTGATGCGGGTGACTGTAACAAGAGTTTCTCAACTTTCTGTGTTGTTGGTTATAGCATAAGAACGCAGATATAGTTACATATGAAGCTAACGTCATTATGACGCAGTTGAGTGGAATACGTATTTAGTTAAGATAACACGCAATAGTTACCAGTTCGAATCTGAGAAATGAACGAAATAAATCAGAATCTGTTTCAATACAATGTCATGTCTTAACCTTGAGTTGTGTGCTCATTCCAAATCACATGGCAAGTTCATATTTTTTGTAATAAAATAGCTATTAATTCACCAAAAGCATATTTTGTAATATTTACACTCGCATTTTGAACACTCACTTAGCTTATTAAAAACTTAGAATATGCTTACTAATATTTAAATAAGCTTTTTCTTTTAAGAGAAATAGAGGACAGTCGTGGCGCAGGGGCACAAAATGTGACTGTAAAATCGACTGGTTGTGGGTTCGATCCCCACTCGAGGAAAGAAAATATTTATTTACATTTATATTTCCATAACTTCGCTCTGGTGCCAACGCAAAGCGCGGCGTTGAGTTTCGCCACTCAACACGCAATGCCTCCAGAACTCGGCGGAAGGTGGGGAACGAAGTGTCCTAACAGTACGTTTCCTCTGCCTACCCTGCTGTGTGCGGAATACAGCGTGAAGCTGATTTGACTGATTTTTTTTATTTGAAGTAGAGAATTTATTATAACACTCCGTTAACCTCTTTCTGGCCCAATTGCGTATTGAGTGGCGGAATTCAACGCAACGCTTTATATTTCTACAAGAAAATGAAAATAAATCGTTCCATATACAACCACTTACTTTTTTTGTTAAGAAATTGAGAAAATCTGTTTTCCGTCTTCTATCCAATCAAAAATTAAAAGACTTGTCTTTTAGCACCATTTTTCCTTTGCCTTCTCCTATTATTATACGGAGATAAGATCACAAATAAACAGACATACATACATACTGGTACAGATATATATAATAAATAATTAAATTCTATCATAACATTGCCGTAAGCAGTCAATATTAATATACCGGCATTTAATTACGTGTTTACTTGTGCCTTCTGTTGCGTGCCTTCAGTAATATTAACCTATTAACTATGTAAGATCAAATGGTAGGGCTGGTGGCTCACGCTTGGCTGGAGGCGATGGTTCAAGGTTTGATTTTATATTTTCACTAGCTATATCTACAGCTTCGCCTGCTTGATCAAATTGAAATAACTAAGAATTTGTTTTTTTATTATTCTAAATAACGTTAATTTAATGAATAATTCCATTAATTAAAATATGCGATTTTCGTCAAAGTATTCTTATAAAATTATCGTCCAGAAACCGACTTTACAAACAACCAGTTCTTTCCCACAACTATTATAATCCTTAACAAATAAACATAGAAGTAAGATTTTTTTCACAAACAGTATCGGGGCGGGTTGTCGGTCGAGACTGTGAGATCTCTGAGATCTTCGCAGCTAGTCTGAAACGCCGCGAGCTAAAACTTTATTAACAATTGTAGAACAAGCTTGTATTGGGGATTTGCTAAATGTTATTTTATTTCTTCTTGTTTTTAGTTTATGAAGTATTTTGTTGGCTCTCAATACGCAATGTTTTCAATTTGGGTGGAAAGCGGAGAGTGTAGTGTCTGAACACTAAGTTCTTTTCACTTTGTTCTCGTAAGGCCATTGCGCTGCCAATATAGCAAAGTAGGCAAAGTCTCCAACGATTCCAACGGCTCTACGTTGTATATGATCAAATGGGTTAAGCTGATACTGGGGTGGACCAGCCCACAGATGAGAAAAGTACTCCATATTAGGCCGAACCTAGGCCCTATACAGAACCAATCGGTGTTTTGGCGTGAAGTATTGTTTCGCTCTGCTGATGACCCCCAGTCTCTTTGAGGTCAACTTGGCCTTGCTTTTCAGATAATCGCGATACTGGCAGTCTCTCAAAACGCTAAGGCCTAATGTGCTGATGCTGGGTGCGGCTATAAGAGGAGTGCTTAGACTGAACAAACGACGAATGGGTTTTTTTTAGTAGTTAACGCGCAAACTTGTGTCTTTTTGGGGTTGAGTTGAACCAAGTTCATTTCACCCAATGAGGAAACATTCCCGAAAGATGCCTCAATATTATCCATTGTCATTATCATTTACCCATTGTTTCAATACAAGGCGCGATTTTGAGCTCTCTCTCAACAATATTTTAAAATTAATTAAAAAAAAAATGCTTCACGTTGTATCCCGCACACAGCAGGGTAGGCAGAGGGAACCTAGTGTTAAGTCACTCCGTTCCCCACTTTCTGCCGAATTCTGGAGGCATTGCGTGTTGAGTGGCAGAACTCAACGCCGCGCTTAACCTCGACACCAGAGCGAAGAAATGGAAATAAAAATTTAAGTAAATATTTCATCTCCTCGAGTGTCCCCACTCGAGGAGATGAAATATTTACGACGATGAAATATTTTCGAACCCACAACCAGTCGGTTTTGCAGTCACACCTCGTGCCGCTGCGCCACGACCGGCCTCAACCTATTAAAGTTAATTGGAAAGCGAATAAGAGAGTACCTTGACACTAAGTTTTCGCACTAGTTTCAGCTATGCAGGATAAAGCTTTAAATAGACAATAATATCATATTCCCCAAATCGGGATTTGAACTCACAATCATTACATACTATCAGGTAACTATCAAAATAAATGTCAAATATTCTAGTACAATCTATGCCTTGAAAGGAGAAAAACCCCTTTTTTCTTCTACATATATTATTTAGGCGAACACAATATTTACAAAGCGTTTTTTTGTTTGAGCGTATTATTTTCATATTGTACAAGGGGTTTTTTGTTTGGCCGCACCTCGTTATTTCACCCTACCGTGTATTTTCTACTATAGGACGGAGTAAGCTACAAGCGTTACAATTTAGTATTATTTGATATAGAATTTATTCACATATTCAGGCGAATATTGTTAAGTAATATTAGATTACTTAAAAATATTCGCCTGATCGATGACTTTGGAGGAAGAACACATAAAAAACTTGGGCTTCACTTGGTGCATAGGTTAACTTCATATAGCAGGATAAGAAGAATGAACACAGTATTAAAATATTCCATTTTTCAGTTTCCGTTGAATTTTCGTTTCGTTGTGTGTATAATCGCGGTACTTAACGGAATCGGACTTACAACTTTCACTTTCACAGTCACATTATTAGCTACTGCGTCACAATGGCCTTACTGAAGGCATATGGAGCCAAGAAATACTATTCTAAGGCAAGATTGAACTTTGTAACCTCAACACCAAGTATTTTTCATAGCTTCACGCTGCATGCCATATAGAGCAGGCAGTTCCCTAGTTTTAAGACATTTCTTTACTCAGGCACTGTCTAATATTTGCAACTGTAACCATGACGAAGAAATAAAAATAAATTTGTTAAAATCGAATCGCCTAACTGGCCTTTCAATATTTTTCTTTCATTTGTACCATACCACAATCACCTCTTAGCGATACCTTAGCTATAGATTTTCTTGTTTTATTTATTTGGTTCTAAGCAAATAATATTATATCGACAGTTAATGTTACTTTCTTCAGGTGCTGTGTAAATTATTCTAATCGGCTACCCTTTTGAAAATAGAACCTGAAAATATTATTTACTTTTTATTTTTACCTTACTAAGTTGTTGTTTTCTGTAGTACGTACAATTGAATTAGTGGTTAAGCTTCGATGACAAGGCTGAATGTAGTGGATTCGGTCCCACCCTACACTGGATAAACAAATTTGAAATTCTCTTGGTCTTTTAGAACTTTGTCCAATTCTACTTGATAAAATCCTAAAGCGAGAAAGAAGCATCTTTATGATTTGTTCTGCATAGCAGAGGGAAAGACATTCCATTCTCTATTTTCCGCCGAATTTGCGAGATATTGTGTGTAGAGTGGCAGAAGTTAACGCCGCGCTTCGTTTACCAGAGTGGGGAAATCTTATTTAATTAAATATAATCATTCTCCCGAATGGGGACCGTATCTACGACCCTCGCGTTTATTGTCAAAACACAATAAAATAGGACATAATATAGGTATCGTAAAATTAAAAAACAAAATGCAATTTTTACCTCAAAATATGTGAAAACAATAAAAAATTAAGGCAATAATGAATGTATCTATAAATTTTCTTTGCTTACTCGCAAAATGAGGGGACACAGGTTCAAAATCCTCTAAATCTACTTAAAATTGCCAAACCTAAAGGGTACCTAAATCCAGAATTAGAATAAATAAACAATTTTAGGTTACTCAAGAAATCTTTTAAGTCTTAAGCCGTCATTAGCGCGGCCTGTCCCCGTCCGTGGCGGCCTTAATGCCTTTAATAGCTTCGAGATTAGACATAATATTCTATTTCAGTAAGCTTCAAAGCTGTTAACTTTAAAGTTAAGGTTATAATAGTCGTTGATAAATATTCATTCGAGCGAATTATTATTTAAAACATGCTTACAGGAAGCGCGGCGCTGAGTTCCGTCTCCTTACGCCTTACTTAATGTCTCGAGTTGGGCCAAAGAGTGGAAAATAGAATGTCTTGACATTTGGTTTTGTCTTCCTAGCCTGGTATGCAAAATAAAGTGATCGCGCTAAGGCTAAAAATGTTGATATACACGTTTTTGAAATACCCATTTTTGTTTTTAAGTGTTTCAACGGTTTATTGAAAGGGAAAGAAACAGGTGTAGCGGATAACCTTAAAGAGCTATGTCGGAAGAAAGTGCTTTGCTTATCTTCCGGATGCCCAAGGAAGCAAAAGCTGGATATTGAGATGCAGGAATTGAGAGCCAATCTACCCACAAAGGATATACGCTGTTAAGTTCGAAAGAGAATAATATCAGGTAGAAGAAGAAGTTATTTTTTTCAGCTTCACGCTGTATCCCGCACACAGCAGGGTAGGCAGAGGAAGAACCAAGAGGAGGAACCTAGTGTTAAGACACTCCGTCCCCCACTTTCCACCAAGTTCTGAAGGCATTGCGTGTTGAGTGGCGGAATTCTTCTACTTGGTATTACTCCCTTTGTCCCGTTGTGCAGGAGCACAACTGCCAAGAGAAAAGAGAAAAGAGCTTCTGAAAAATACACTTTTGACGCTTGTTTGTTACATATCACAATCTTACATATATTGTATGCTGAATGTTAACAACACTTACCATCAGTTTGAAAGATTGTGAGTCCCTCGGATTCACGTTTTATATAAATTTTATGGAGATAGTGGAAGTAGAATAGAACATCCTGTATCTTGTACCCCTTTTCCCGTAGGAATACCTACATACTAAATTTCTACTTTCTAAATCCAGTAGTTTTCTCTGTGCGCTATTTGTCAGTTACTGAAAAAACTCTAGTAGAGTTTTCTATACTAATAAAGACAGCAGAGTCATTAGAGAGAATTAAAAATACAACTGTTAAAATACTCTATTTTTAACCTTTCGCCTGAATTCAAAATTCACCTTGTTCTACTTCACTATTCACCAATCAATATTTTTTATAAGCAAATTTTGATATAACAAGTAAAATTTATCATTCAATTTGTTTATGTTTCATCAATAATTCTTCAAAGAAACATTAAAAGGAGCAGTCCTTTATATTTTTAAGCTCGACAAAGCTAACGAGCTTTCTGAACAATATGAGAGTTATTAATTAACGCGCCAACTGTCACGATGTTTAGATATTGTTAAGTTTTGTGAAATATCTAAAAGGAAGCTTTCAAATTAATTATTTATATTGATAATACAATTTGGGGGCGAGTTGTTAATTGACTTATCTATTTATTAATTAAAACTAAATTATTTTTAAAGATTTTACATAGTGTTATTGCGATAGATAGTTTTATATATACATATTGAATTTGCATTTACTTTGAGGGCAGTCGTGGCGCAGGGGCACAAAGTTTGAGTTTGTTATCGGGTTCGATGGAAGAAATAAAATATTTATTTAAATTTATATTTCCATTTCTTCGCTCTAGTGTCGAGGCAAAGTGCGGCGTTGAGTTCCGAATTCCGTTTTTTTTTTTAATTTTTATCAATTATCAAAAATTGGTGCACTTACCGAAACTTAACGGTGCTTTGTTGAATTTAAATATCGTCATTCCTCGGATAATTGAACTTACAACCACCAGGTTTACTTTACTATAAAATAACTATCAGAATAAACATAAATAAGCAAAAAACTAAATTTGAAATTCCAAAACACTTGTCCCTTCACAACATAAAGCTCCTTTTACCTTACTTTTCATTTGTTTCAGTAGAAAAGGTTCCCATCCCAAATATATATAAAACTGAGGATTAGTTGGTGGAATTCACTTCATTGGCGCGTTCGATTATCTCGGATAGAACACGTATATTCAATTAGACTTGAGTATTTAGCGCTCGTGGGTTTCTGTACATAGGGACCGTTTAAAAATTCAGCAGTGGGGAACCGAAAATCTGATTTGGTACTTTATTTATGAGGAAATTAGCCTTTTTTGTGAAAAAGATTGGTTGGTATGTTTTTTTTTGTGGGTTAAGATTTTTTTATATTCATTATTGATTTAAAATTTATATCCCAATAACATGTTTCAAGGTAATAGTAGAATTTGTGTTTGTTTTTCTTTTAATTTTTTATATAGAACAATTTAAAAAAATATATAATGAACTTCGTAGTTGTGCTGTCGTTATAAATACCGACTGTACAAGAGATAATCTTAAAAGATTGGAAGTAACGGTTGTGAACTCAGAAGACTCTCAATTTTTTTTGAGCTTCACGCTGTATCCCGCACACAGCAGGGTAGGCAGAGGGAAGTTAGTGTAGACACTTCATTCCCCACTTTTCGCCGAATTTGGGAGACATTGCGTGTATCCGTCGTAACCAAACGCCGTGCTGTGTCTCGACACTAGAGCAAAGAAATGGAAATATATATATATATAATTTTTCTATTATCATTTTATTTAGTTTTGTATAATTCATCCCTCCGAATGGGGATCGAACCCACAACAGCACAAAATGTGCCCCTACACCACGATTGACCTCAATACTCTATAAATTACATTTATAGTATAAATATTTCTCAGACATGGCTATATAAAGTTATTTTTCCAAATTCTATGCTATATTTTTCTAAAGTAGAAAATAAATTAACTTTTTCTGTCGTAAAATGTAGTTTTAATCCTGAAAAAGAGCATTTCAATGCATTCCAGCAGTAATCAATAGAATTTGTTTTTAAAATTCCAAGCGGCACTTCTTGTTCGACGCCAAGAATCCGTTGAGGCGGAGCCAATCTTTGTGCCAGGGGAGTGACGACTTCGTTACTGTCGATTATTATAAGTACATAGGACACAAACAAATATCATTGCAACAACCATAATAAATGTTTATATTATGTCTTCTTAACCAACACCAAAAAAGAAGGTTATAAGTTTGACATATATGTGTATGATATTGTGAGAAATGGATAGGTAATTCTGCCAGTCGTGGCGCAGGGGTACAAGCGTGCGACTGTAAATGTTGTGAGTTCGATTCCCACTTAAGGAAATGAAATATGTAATGTTTTCATTTCCATGCTCTGATGACCAGGCAAAGCGTGGTGTTAAGTTCCGCTACTCAACACGCAATGTCTCATAAATTATACATTTTTGACTTACTAACCCGACGTTTTTATCACTTTACAGTAGTCTGTAGCCACACGTGGTGGTAGACTCAGGTGGCATCCATCTGTCAGTTGACATAATTACACCAAAGGTTTCTTAATTACTCCGCATACTGCCATGAACTCTTGCAGAATGAATTAACTGTATCTTGCCCTTTAGTGTGGTTGGTTTGAAACTTCAAAGTGTTTATGAGTGGTAGAAAGTTTCGAACCGTCCTCTCTATTGAATATGTATTTAAATAGCCTCTTGGATCTTTGTAAAAATATTTCTGTATCCTTTTGCTAGGATTTGGGGTCAAATATGTATGGTTTATCAACATTATGCTCACATACAGCTGACTTCAATACATGCCCATTCTTAACATTGCAGATGTGCCCTTTCACGCTGACACCGATGCTTCAAACAAAGAGACACAGTTACAGAGCTATAGTCATAATCTAGTTTGTATATCCCTACCTAGACCAGACCATTGAAAAGTAACATTCTTTTACAGTGTGCACTGTATAAGAATTGACTCACTTTTTTGTGAGGCTTGAATAGTGAAAGTTTTTATGGAAGCTTTTCGTAAGATGTTGCCAATCCTGTTTGTAACTTCTTTGGTAGAACTGTCGGCTGTCTTTTTACTGTAGGTAGTTGTTGGTCTTCTGACAACGCTGGCGGGTAGCCTACCTAGCTGCGTATGCAGAAGGAACCCAGTGTTAAGGTACTCCGTACCCTAAGCACCGCTTAATTTCCAAAATAAAATGGCGGAGCCGGAGTCTTCAATGGCGGAGCTCAACGCCGTATTTAAAGGTATACAATAAGCATTTTTCTACACATTTTGAAACTTCTCAACGAAGAAAATGGTGTTTTATTAAGGAAGTGAGATAAGGAAGAGTTCATTGAAAGAAAAATAACTTGAAATTATAAGCTTACTTTTAGTCTTATACAATACAAAATAAAACTTAAAGCTTTCATAAAAGCACAGTTACTTAAATATACATAAATAATATGCTTACATTTATAATAAATTTACATGTACATGATTGTTTATTTTAAGCTTATCATATATATGATAATCCTCTTAGATAATCCTAAATTACATGTTTGTTTAGAACAGGTGTAATTTTAGTTGAGGGAATAACTGTAGTTGTTACTGTGGTTTCAAATATTTTTCGGCATAGCAATTTAAAGGGAAGAGACTAGTGTTAAGATACTTGTTTTCCTCATGCATTACCTAATTTTTACACTACCTTGTTACCAAAGCGAAGAAAAGAAAATACTTTTCCCCGAGTAGGAATCGAACTCACAATTCGCATTTACAATCGCACGCTGTTCCATTGCACCGACGACTTCTATTCATTTACTAAATATTTACCCTAATGAATGAATGAATTGAAAATGAAAACTTTTACTCGCTCTGGAAAAGAGACAAAGCGCGGTGTAGAGTGCACGCATGCACGCGCAATATCCAAAAAAAAATGATAAACCCGTGAGGCACGGCCCGTGAGAATTGACTTAATTCTAGGTTCCCTAAGTCTACCGTGCTACTTCTAAAATGCGACGTAAAGGCAAAAAATATATTATTAAAAATATTATTATATATATTATTAAAATTTTATAGCTACTACCAACGCTTACAAACATATTTACTAAGAAGGCGTCATGAGATTTTATTACGTCCATATTTAACAGTATCGGACTTAAACCGTCCATCGCCTGTCGATGGTTTGACATGGGTGCCGCGCGTGTCACTTTAACTATACATACATAATATATTTGTGTTTATGACAATATGTATATATGTAATAGTCGAGTGTATATGTATATGTATGTAATAGTCGAGGGTGGTTTGTGTATTTTTGATATATTGGTAAAAAATCTTTTATAGAAGATTTTCCTTGGATTTTTATATAAGAACGTTTTGAGGAACGGATAAGCGGAGGTTACCTAGTAATATAAGACTCTCCGTTCTTCGTTTCTATTCGCCCAATTTGTAAGACATTGTGTATAGAGTGCCGGAACTAAACCACAAATAGGGATTGATTTAGAAAGTTGAAGTTTGGTAAGTAAGAGCTAAGAGAGGATATCTAGAGATTCTAACGGGAACGGGGAAAAGCGGCATTTTCCATTTTACATCTCAAAGCAAAGTTGCGTTCGACTACTAGTTATGTTATAAATCTATATTTTAAATAAAATTTGAACTCCTAAATACTTAATCTAGATATATTTTAACCAAATCGCTACTAAATATTAAACGATATGCAATAAATGGTTAACACAAATTTGAAGCTGGGAGCTGTCATTCTGAGAAACCATCTGTCAAAAAGACCGACGCCGGAATATTGACAGGTGACGTCGTATTGCCGTGAAAATGGATTCAAGGAGTACTTCCGAGGGTTACTGTCTAACATTTTATGTTTATTTTATGATGTTTTAAGTTTAATCCATGTATCTCCCAAGTAGGCAAAGAAAACTTATTTATTTGACAATTTATTAGAGCTACTAGTAATGATAACATTAGACAGCAAGAAAGAAAAAATAATTCGATTTATATTACTTTTATTATATGTTTTAACGTTATAATAAAATTAATATAAATCGGATAAAATATATATTTATACGGTTAAATAATTTCATTTAAAATATAATATATTTGATATAAGTTACATCATTCCGTACAATTACATCATTCCGTTCTTCAATTTCTATCTTACACTTTTCCTAGTTGAGTGGCGAAAACTAACACAGATTTTTATTACCAAATTACTAAAGCGAGAGAAATAGAAATATCTTGAATAAAGTCGTTCCCCCGTTACAATGAAACCCACAACATGAACAATAAGACTTTGTTTTACTGTGCCTCTTTTTACCTTAAAGTTGTATCTCGTACATAGCAGGGTAGGCAGAGAGAACCTGGGAAACTAGTTTTAAGATATTTGTTTCCCATTCTTGAGGCATTATGTGTTGAGTAATGGAACTCACACACGGACGGACGCAATTACATATCATTTATATATTTATATACATATATACAAAGTAAATTAAGTTACAGATTTATTAGGGTTTCGGAGCCAAAGGGACAATCCGTCCGTGCGTCCATCAAAGGGTTAAATGAACGGATTAAGTGTTTAAGCTACTTATTTCTTATTTTTATTATTTTATGGATTAGGTAAAATTTTTATGATCTGTCAGTATATTCTGCATTTATTTTGTGATATTATGGTGAAAAGTAACTATAGATGTTTCTTTCTAAAATATTTTTTTTTCTGTTTGCCTATCGTGCTATACAGGATACAGCGTGAAAAAAGAAACTTTTTAAATGCCAAAAGCGAAAGCTCCTCATCACACAAACGTGAAATGAGAAAAGGCGTACAAACAAAGAACTAATTTGCCGTCCCCAAAGACACGTTATTATCAACGTTTATCTAAATGAAAGGGCTCCGGTCCCCCGGACCCTTACAAAGCGATACGCTGTCGTTGCGGACGCCTCGGGCGGTGACGCTGTCTTCATTAGGAATGCTGGCAAGTGATCATTAAAATTATTTTTTTTTTGTTTAATTGTTTTTTTTTTTTGGATTTGGAATTTTACTGGGTTGGATATTGTGAACAACCATACATGACATGTCTTTATGTAATATTTAAATGGTAATAATCTTCTGTCTAAAACAAATATACCCATTCGGTCTAATAAAATTAAAATCAAATTAAATCAGCTTCACGCTGTATCCCGCACACAGCAGGATAGGCAGAGAGAACCTAGTGTTAAGACACTCCGTTCCCCACTTTCTCCCGATTTCTGGAGGCATTGCGTGTTGAGTGGCAGAAATCAACGCCGCGCTTAACCTCGACACCAGAGCGAAGAAATGGAAATATAAATTTAAGTAGGGGAATTGTGCTTAAGATGACATACTTTTTCTTTCAAAACAAATATTTGAAATAAATGAAGTCATGTGAGATCAGGACATTGCGTATATTATCATATATATCATAATCAACTAAAGTATTGTAGTTTCAGAACAATCAAAGCAATATAAAATTAAAAAACAAACATAAATCGCACTTAGGTCGACCGGTGTAAGACGACATACCTATAGGGTACATAGACGACATATGACATAGACGTCATAACCTGCGATCCACTGACTTTTTTGTTCACACGTGACTTTCCTGTAGAAGTAGACTTTAGCAATGGAGAAATTTCATTAAGTACGCTCTTCTCTTCTGGCTTCTTAATCGA
>DWQW01004694.1:0-19287 GCA_018249695.1 Heliconius erato demophoon | reverse complement strand
AAGAAACATTTTTCTGCTTACGTAATTACTAGCTAGACCCCCCCACCCCCATGTCATCAAAAATAAGCAAACCCAAGACCCCCCCGCCCCCCTACAGTGCTTACGTAATACTTGAACGGCCCCTAGGCGCTATATATCAAATCCAAATTCCAATAATTTTATAAAAAAATGAGAACCTTAATTTTTTGAACGTCCAACAATTTACCACCAGTTCAGTAAAGTTAATACCTCAGACCTGAAAAGAACCGGCGCAAGAAACAAGACGGTGCTTTTTAACCGACTTATGTAAGAAAAGGAGGTTATCAATTGGACTGTATTTTTTTAAACCATTATTTATATTCACATTTATTTATAACATAATCAAAAGAACGATATATTTTGTAGTATCTAATAAAGGATTATTCTAACTTGTAATTATATGTCATATTCTAATGAGTAATCAGAATGTAATGACAATAGATTATGTTATCGTAGCACATTTTAGGACCCTAAGAAGATTAGTCGTGGCCAGTCGTGGAGCAGGGGCACAAAGTATGTACATTTGCATTTCTTCGCTCTGGTGTCGAGGCAAAGCACGGTGTTGAGTTCCGCCACTCAACACGCAATGCCTCCAGAACTTGGCGGAAAGTGTGCAACGGACTGTCTTCACACTAGGTTCCCTCTGCCTACCCTGCTGCGTGGGATACAGCCTGTCCGTACATGGGAGATATGTATATAAGAAACAATGTTATTAGTCACATTTAATAACGCAACAGAATCAAAAACATTGATTTGTTAATTAAAATTGGCTGTTTGTCTGTGCATTAGTTTACGCTAACCTCAGAAACGGCTTAACCGATTTAATTGGACTTTCCACTACTGTATTTCGGCAACCTTTTACATTTAGTGTTTGTTTTATTTATATCGATTTGAAAATTAAGAATGTTTTTCGATAAAATTACTATAAATAATAAGTGTTTTATTGTATTGGCTGAAAGTTTATTTTTAATATGGGTCATTTTGTGTTTGAAATTATATTATTGTTAGTTAACGAAAGTAATGCAGATTAGTAAGTTAATAATTATGTAGGTGAAGCGAGCGAAGCCTGCGGCGTTGAGTTCTGCCACTTAATACGCAATGCCTCCAGAATCCGGCAGAAAGTGGGGAACGGAGTGTCTTAACACTAGGTTCCCTCTGCCTACCCTGCTGTGTGCGGGATACAGCGTGAAGCTGATTTTTATTATAAGCCAGCGAAGCCGCGAGCGGGTCCTTAGTATTTAATACTGTTTTGTTAAAAACAAACTGGCCAAAAGTAAGCAACTTACATGATAAATAAATATACGTTCTTATAGCACTGGTAATTAGGTCTAGTATTGATCGAAGAAACCTTTTTGACACGTTTTTACTAGAGCTACCTGTAACTGGTGTCGTCAAAGCGCGACGGTTGTAAGTTCGATTCCTAATCAGGGGAATAAATTATTTTTCATTCCTCTGGCATAAAGCAAAAGAAAAAATTAGGAAACGGAGTGTCTTAATATTAGGTTCCCTATATTATGTGGCGTGAGGCTAAAAATATAAAAATATATATACGCGTTTCCATGTTTTATATTATTATATTTCGTAGAAAAACAAGCCATAATTATAAATAATCTACTGCGTGACGTAAAAATAAACATTTTTTTTTCATTTCTGCGTACTGAAATGGATTTATTACTGCGATAAAATAAAATAAGGCTGAATGGTTTGCGTGTAAACTTTGTTTGATATAAGTTGCTATGGCAACCTGAACTTATAATTAATCTATCTATAAATATAAGAAAAAGTAACACACACACCGCCCAATTTTTGTTATGTGAAGTGAGTTAAAGATGAGCGGAGAGTGGAAAACAGAGTGTCTTAAATTTAAGACACTCTGCTTATTGAGCTCCGCTTACTCTGCTATATGTAGTTGACGCGTGAAACGCGTGAAGATAAAAAAGTGATATTTAATAAAAAAAAGGGGTCAGTCGCATAATGTAGTGCATTCGATTACAGTTCTCTCGCTTGACTTCCACAACTTAACATGCAAAGCTTCCAGAAAACTATTCAATCAATTTGGGAACGGAAGTATGTTAATGAGAACGAAGTATCTTAACAATCGTTTCTCAGATTCCCTCTGCCCACTCTGCTTTGTATGAAATACAGCGTGAATCTAAAAAAAATAAATACAAAGTAATCTTAGAAAAAAGCAGGCTCAAAAAGTTGTGACTAACGTACATTTCGACGTTGCTTGACAAAAACGTATAGCTTAGTCGTCAGAGCGTTTAGACGGTTTCCCAGAAACGCGGGTTCGAGTCTCTTACCGTTAATTTTGTACACATTTTCATGATAACAACGTTCTCTCATTAAATCTTAACCAATCTTACATACTTTAAATCCACATCCTTTATCACTACCATATTATAAAGCAAATTTCTCAATCAATACACTAAAAGTACTTGTATAAGACAAAACATTGCGCCATTATACAATTTAAATCTTTCCTTTGCATCTTCAAGAGACGTGGAGTACCCTCAGCCCTTTTAAATTGATTGTACTTGAATACGACGAAACAAATTAAAGATAATTTATGATAATTCATCTTTTAATTTTATACCCTTTTTCTTTAGATATAGAGTTGAAATTAACTTGTCTTGTTTTAATATAATAAAAATAATGTGATGAAACAAAGTCAATATCGCCTAATGTTGATTCTACACTGTGCATATTTAGTTTTTTTTTTGAGTAAATAAAAATAATATTTTGTATGAATATTTTATATTTACGCATCACTAGCAATTTGGGAAGTAAATAAATTGAAGTTAGTCATACAACACTTAGTTCTCCACTTTGTGAACATATTAAGATTTCGTGTTAATTTAGAGGCGTTTTTTGCCTCACATTGTATCCCGCACGTAGCAGAGCTGGAGTAGAGTGCGAAACTTATGTTAAGACACTCTTTAAATAAGTTCCTCTCCTTACTTTCCGCCGAATTCTCTCGAAGGCTTTCTGTGTTGAGTGACGGAACTCAACGCTGCCTGTTTATCAGAATGCGAAAAGGAAAATATTAAACATTTCATTCCCCAGAGTGGGAATCGAACTCACAGCCGAGGCGTTTACAGTCGCACGCTTGTGCCCCTGCGCCACCACGGCCTAGAAACTGTTATACTATAAAACTCGGACACTGCTAGAAGCTAAATGTTTCAAATAAAAAATATAAGATCAAAAACTTCAAATAATCTTGATATACTTATATCAGGGGCACAAGCGTACTGTAAGCATAACCGTTCATCGTAAATCAAATATGTAATATTTTTATTATTTCCTCTCTCTGGTAACGAGGCAAGAACGCGATACACCAAGAATTCTTCAGTGTGGCACAGAACTGCCTTAATACTAGGTTCCCAGGTTCCCTCTGCCTACTTTGCAATGTGCGGGATATAGCGTAAAGCTAAAAAAATATTAAAAAATTATAAAATACTAGTGTGTATAACCAGCATAATCGTTAAAACGTACTCGCCCTATCTAAACTGAGTGTAATAGGAAATCCTTTAGAGAGGGACGCGTGAGTTTATACAAGTTAAGTTAATAATATTTATTCAAGAATGATTCAGAAACACAAATTTAGCAACACGGAGTCTACGACTTGAGCCGATACTTTTAGTATATTATAGAAAATTATATCAAAAAAGACAGACAGACAGACAGACGAACAACAAAATGTTTCTTTTTTTCCTCTGTAGGCATAAAATGTTAAAAAAAATTAAAAAAACTTTGATAAGCCTTTTTGCACCAAGAACATAGCACCTATCAAAATATATCTACATATTTTTAACTAAAAAAAAAACAAATGTAAACAAATACGATATCAAATAGACAACATACATTATATATTAACATTAATTTAATATTAATTCAAGCATAATTTAGAGGCCAGTCGTGGCGCAGGGACTCAAGTGTAAACGCGACAGGTTGTGGGTTCGATTTCCGCTCAAGGAAATAAAATATTTAACATTTTCATTTCTTCGCTCTGGTGTCACCATTCAACACGCAATCCCTCAAGAGTTCGGCGGAAAATGGAGAGGAGAGTCATGTCTTAACACTCCCTCCCTCCCTCCACCTACCCTACTGTGAGCGGGAGGCAGCTGATTTGATTTTGCTTTCTGCTGTATTTCTCCTTTCGGTTGAAAGCTTTAGGGCTAGGATCAGGTAGGATAAGTACTAAGCAGGTATTGTCAATCCAATCAACTTCATAATTTTCATATTTTTCTTTATAATCCCAAAACAGCGAATTAAGCCTGTTCATAATAAAAATAAGGCATATATTAGATAAAGCTAATCGTCCACTCCAGCAGCTATCAGTACTTTTGACGCGTGTTAATGGAGTGGAATCCATTCATGGTATGTTATATGGTGTCATCGTTTTAGACGTTATCTAAATACTATGAAAATATAACAAAGTAAATAAATGTGAACAGAACAAGATAGCGGAGTGACAAGACTCTATGTCCTTTACTTTAAAAACATTGGACATCTGTTAACAAAGCAGGTTGCGGCGTTAAATTCCGCCACGTTTAACGCAATGTCTCGAAATCTGGGCGGTACGCGGGGAACAAAGTGTTTTAACACTAGGTCCCCACTAGGTGCTATGAGCGGGATACAGCATAAAGCCAAAAAAAAAATTTTGGGATAGTTATTACGGAATGTGGAAACGATCCGTCTGTCTTGTTAGGCTTAAATTATAAATATTACCCAGCTGGGAACCAAACTCCCAACCATCGCGCAACTACGACACGACGACGTCAATATTACGATAGCTATAGGTACTTTTAATAGGTAAACAACATGATGCAATAATGCAGGCATTAATCTAATAAACATAAATTAATTTACAAGGTTACGTAGCGGTCGCACCAGTTACTATTTTTCTTATAATTATTTTTCTTATAACTTCACACAATATCTTACGCAGGGTACGCAGAAGGAACCTGAGAACCTAGTGTTAAGACACTCTGTTCCCATTAAGACACTTCCGTTCTCCACTTTCAATCGAATTCTGGAACACCTTATATTATACTTTCTGGTCTTATATTACTTCTCTAGTCTTTTCTTCAAGTATTTCTCACAAAATTCAGGGAGAAAGAACTTAGTAAAAACAAAAATCTTTCTGTTGCGGCGTCGTGGTGCAGTGGCACAGCGTCTGACTATAAACGTGACGGTTATGGGGTCGATTTCCACCTAGAGATCGGGGTTCCACCACTTCTCACGTAATGTCTCGAAAATTAGTTGTGTTGTTGCTTGGGAAACGGAGTGTCTTATCTCTAGGTAATTGGATAGGATAGAATGTAGATTGTAAAACGAAACAAAAAAATCCTTAGCAAAAAACAGGGAACGTAGTGTCTTAACACTAGGTTAAATACTTCCTAGCTTACCTCTGTCTACCCTGCTTTTTTTATGGATAAGGACAAAGCAAACGAGCGTTCGGGACACCTGATGGAATGGTGATCACCGCCGCCCAAGACCGGCCCAACACCAGAGAAGCTACAGGTGCGTTGCCGGCCGACAAGGTGGAGATAGACGCGCCTTTTGAAGGTCCATGTCGTATCGACCTGGAAACACTGCCGCGGGTAGGCTATTCCACAGGGCTGGATACATCAGGTAACCAAAAAAAAGATATCTACAAGTCTAAACATTGTAATTATATATAGTATACAGAGATTACGACTTATTCCCAGGTGATCTTTATCACAACAAGGCGTGGTGATAATGCAGTTTGATACAAAATAGATAAACAAACGCTTATCAATACAAGTAAGTACTGACGTAAATTTGTAAATGCATTGTAATCGGTTATTAATATACTATACTACACTATACTAGAGGCCGCCTGAAACTTCGTTTGGGCAAATTGTATCCCAGCAGGGTAGGCAGAAGCAACATAATGTTAACACACTTCGTTCTCAACTTTCCACCGACTTCTGGAGGTATTGCACGAAACTAAACGCCGTTCTTTGCCTCGACACCAGAGCGAAGAAATGGAAATATAAATTTAAATAAATATTTTATTCACTCGAGTGGGGATCGCACTCACAACCAGTTGCGTTTAAAGTCCCACTTTGTGCCCCTGCGACATGACTGGTCTCTGCGTGAACTATAAGACGTAAAATTCCGTATTGTCCCGTTCAATTAGGTATTTTGAGAATTTCTCTCTAAGGCTTGTATTTATAAATTGCTTTTAAGTCTGATATCGATCGTGAGATGCCGTTTCCATTCATAAATATAAAATTTATAAATAAAATCGACATCTCAAAATCGATCTCGAATTCAGAGTGGTTTATAAATCGGGTATAAGGTCCCAATCGTAACACTCACCAAATACTCTACATATATTTACGTATATATATTAACGTTTGACTCATACGGCAACGAAACTCATTGAGGCAACGGAACGCTCACGGAACTCAACGCTACACTTTGCCTAACCAAGAGAATTATGTGTTCCAAAGACAAGATATTAAAATAGGTTTATTGATTCGGAGGACTAAGAGGAATAAATTATTTAATATTTTCATTCCCTCGCTTTGGTATTAAGATAAAACGCGGCGTTAAAGACACGTTAGGGAACTTAACATTAACTTAGGTTCCCTATGCCTACCGTGCTATATTCAGAATACAGTAGCTATTCAAATTCTAATAAAACATACCACTACAGTAACATAAAAGAATAATGATTAGAAGAAACACTGGCTCTGTGCCGAAGGTCGCAGGTTCAATTGTTTAAAATACATTATTGTAAAGATAAGATCAGTATTTACGGAAAACATCAATAGCTTTATAACAAATAACACAAGACAAATTATTTACATATGTACTTTTACATAGTAATCATAGATAGGTATGTAGGTAGAGTGAACCTGGGAACCTAATTTTTATTAAGACACTTCTGTTCCCCACTTTCCGCTACATTTTAAGCTTAAAAAATCTTTATTTTAGCAATATTTAGATTAAAATTTATATTTTAATTTTTTTTGTGTTTTTTTTTTGTCTCTCCACTTTCCACCCACCTTGTATTTTGTTCTACTTCTACGTGGGGAGAGTTGAAATTTTCCCCTGAGTAAGAATCAAACTCACAACCCTTGCGTTTACACTCACACGCTTTATTATCACCTCATTCATTAATATATATATTTTTTCAATAATTAAAAGGGCCATTTATATGTCTATATACTAAGATATTATTTCAACAACCTAAGTAACGAGCACTCTAATGCTCGGATGCAATGAAAGAGTTACCGTCTAGAGTAGTCTCAAAAATCCCTTTGAGCTTTGCCAAGGGTCTTATAGGGAAGCTCGTATTTAAATGTAAGAATTAAGATTTTTCTCCTGTATGTTGCGGCGTTGAGTTCCGTCAGTTAACATATAATGTCTCGAGAATTGGCGGTACGTAGGGAGTGTCTCTACACTCAACACTAGGATCGATCTGCCCTGCCATATTCGAGATACAGCGTGAAGCTATAAAAAAAGGTACGCGTAATGCATAAGTGATTTTTTTTTAGTTTTTTCTGCATATAGGAGGATACGCATAAATAAAGTAGTGTTAAGACACTCCGTTATCCAATTTCCATACATTTCAGAGGCTTCGCGTGTTGTATGGTGAACTTCAAAACATCGTATATTTAAAACCCAAACCACACACGGCTCGACTGCTTCAAAAAGTGTCATTAATTAAACATTTTTCAAATAGCTTTACATTTTCGCCATGTTATTGAATAAAGCAAAAATCGTTACGACTAGACTGCTATGGGGAGTAGGGTGACTATAAAATATGTTTCTAATATCAAAATCTTAATTCAAAAATCTAATTATAATAATATTAATATTATATATACACAGTAAATGGTAAAGAAGAAATTGAGATAAAAATCGAAATATTTTATGAGACCATCATTGAACAATGTTATAAAGGATGTAGCAAAGACTTTTATTTATCTACTGTAATTTGACAACGCCCAGCGTTGAGTGGATTCTACTGCTCTATTAAAAATGTCTCGATTTCGCATGTCTCGAGTTCGAAAAAATTAAATATTTAATATTCTCATTTCTTTGCTCTGGTGTTAAAGCAAAGCGCGGAGTTGAGTTCCGCCACTGAACACGCAGTGTGGAGGCATTTTCAAGCAAATTTAGTGGAAAATGGGGAACGAAGAACAAAGTCTTAACGCTAAGTTCCCTCTGCCTATCCTACTGTGTGCCTACAGCGTGACCCAAAAAAAAGGTATAGTAATGTAGTATAAAGTAAAATATAGTAGTATTATATGATAGAAGTATGGTGAAGCCAATTTTTGTTTTTTTGTATTTTTATATAACTTATTTTCAATCTACTAACGTCAGACGGTTGCGTGTTTGTAATGGGTCTATTCCAGACGACTTTGAAATATGTCTGGTCTCTATGGAATTATATGAACCACGAAATTGCTTTTTAAATTAGTTTCAATATAATATGGTTTTGTATATATAACAATAAATTGATTGAGTTACGCTACACACACACGTACATTTATGATATATACCTAGTTAAAAAATATAAAATTATAGATGCTCCTTTAAGAAGTTGTAATCTATGTAAAATCGCGGTAATTCTGAATTCGTATTTTTACGCACCTTAGGAATAGGTATATTTAAGCCTATTTTTTTTTGTAATTTATATATACGCGAATAACAGGGTACAGACAGAGGGAACTTAATGTTAAGAGACACTCAGTTCTCGACTTTCCGCCGAATTTTCGAGTCATTGCCTCAATACTAAAGCGAAAAAATGAAAAAAATATTAATAATAATCAATGGATTTTTAACATTTTTTGCCCTAGGGCATTCCCACTAGGGGGAATCTAACCCACAACCGTTGCGTTACAGTCACCGTTTGTTTCCCTGAACCTCGAATGCCTGATTGGAATGTTCAGATAGACTTTTGCCAGTTTAGCCACGTTGACTGCATTGCCTTAGAATTGTCATACGAGCACATACACGATGTGTGCACAGTTACAAGATATTTAATTATTCTAAGTGTATACAAGTTTTATTGAAGACAATCGTGGCGCAGAGGCTCAAAGTGTGGATGTAAACGTGACAGGTTCGATTCCCATTCGAGGAAATTAAAAGTTTAATATTTTCATGTCATCGTTTTGGTGTCGAGACAAAAGCTATTTGATATTGAGTTCCACCATTCAACACGCAATGCCTCCAGTATTCGGCTGAAAACGGAGAACGGAGTGTATTAACACTAAGTTCCCTCTAAATACTCTGCTCTTTGCGGGATACAGCGTGACGCTAAAAAAATAGTATATATAAATTTTACAACTTATTCCTTGCATCGACTAACTAACATTTAGCTAAATCGAACTATGGACAAAGTAAATTATGAGTTTTTTAAAGCTTAGTCCTATATTTATCACAATGGATGGAACATAAAAAACAGAGCACGCGATTCCTACATCATAAACGGCAATAAACACGATTTGGTTAAGATTAAAAATATAATAGAATACAATTAAAAAAATATATTTTTATTGAATTTAAAACTTTTAAAAATGTTTAAATGTATATGCGCTTTTTATTTTATTACTAGCTTCACGCATTTTTTCTTGTAGTGGAATAAGAAGATAGAATATAGTGTTAAAAGTCCGTTAGTTTCTCCACTGCCCTATTTATTTAATTTTTAATAAGAAGTCCTTGTCACCCTACATTTATTGACACGGGCCCTCATAACTCGACCTTTCACAGTTTCAATATACATACATATATATAAACACAAAAAAATTAACTCAATACACTTTAAACAGCATCAGCGATATATAAAAGCGAAGAAATGAAAACAATTTGTCGCCGAGTGAGAATCAAACCCACAAGCATCGCGATTACGTCGGACGCTGCGGACTGTGCCACTGCGCCGCCACCGCCTCAAAAAATCTTAATATTTATTTAATGCCAATACTCAATACCCTAGAGTACGTTAACTATATTTATCTCAAGGTAAAATCTATTTTAAAAATATATAAATACTTCATATATATAAAATAGGATATCTATATATAAACATAGTAATTTTTAATTTAAGACATTGTGCGAGATAATTCTAGTATTTAGCGGCGGAACTCAACGCCGCGTTTTATGTAAATTAGAATAATACAGTAAAATGTAGAACCACAACAAATCTTTTGATAATTGTGTCACAGGCCCTGTGGCGCAACGGATAACGCGTCTGACTACGGATCAGAAGATTCCAGGTTCGAATCCTGGCAGGGTCGCGTTATATCTTTTTGTTTTATTTTTCTTATTAAATATATTTTTAATTTTTTTTATAAATGTATTGGTTTTTTTTTATTAGATAAAATATATTTAAATAATATTTTTCATGAAGTGCTTTATTTCGTAAGGCAATAATATCGTCTTTACGCTTTTGCTATAAATATTTGAATACTACTTACATAGAAAAATATATTTTACTTAGAATAAGTTTAGAATTTAGCGGAAAGTAGAAGGAAGTGGAGTATCAAAACACTAGGTTTTCAGGTTCCCTCAGCCTACCCTGCTGTATTAAGGCCTACAGCGTGAAAGTAAAAAATATTACAAGCTTCTAGTACTTCTAGTATAATACGTGTGTCCATGGTCGGCAGATTGGGAACAGTCCATGCCCACTCCAGTATTTTCGAAAACAAAAAATAAACCTGAAAAATATATTAATAAAATAAAATAAATCAGCTTCACGCTGTATCCCGCAGAGTAAGCAGAGGGAACCTAGTGTTAAGCCGCTCCGTTCCCCACTTTCTGCCGAATTCTGGAGGCATTGCGTGCTGAATGGCAGAACTCAACTAAATATAAATTTAAGTAAATATTTCATCTCCTCGAGTGAGGATCGAACCCACAATCAGTCGGTTTTACAGTCACACTCCGTGCCCCTGCGCCACGATTGGCCTAAAAAGTATATTTTATAAAAAAAAAACTTTAAATATATTTTAAATATAATATAATACTTTAAATCATTCGAAGACCAAATTTAAGTTTTAAAGTGTAAAGTATTTTTTTTAATTAAATTATATCCTTCATTTAAAATTTTAAAAATATATAAAAATGATTTAATAATTCATTAAAATTTCATATCAACCACTACGTACCTTCCTATATACAAATATATTTAAAAATTACAAAAATATATACACCACGGGACTCGAACCCGCACCTCTTGGTAGCCATTGGATTAACCAAAGCGCCCTTAACGTCTATATTTGTTGCGGCACCCACTGACCCTCAACACGCTCCACAATCCCCCTTTTAATGGGAATCCCGCAAATTATCCGCTTATGCGTCACTTAAGCTGAAGGGGAACTAGTTTTATACGCTGTTTTAGATTTTAGACAGCTATAAAATTAAGCTATAAAATTAAGAATTATTTTTTTTCCTTTTATCAGCTTCACGCTGTATCCCGCACACAGCAGAGTAGGCAGAGGGAACCTAGTGTTAAGACAGTCCGTTCCCCACTTACTGCCGAATTCTGGAGGCATTGCGTGTTGAGTGGCAGAACTCAACGCCGCGCTTAGCCTCGACATCAGAGCGAAGAAATGGAAATTTAAATTTAAGTAAATATTTCATCTCCTCGAGTGGGGATCGAACCCACAACCAGTCGGTTTTACAGTCACACTTCGTGCCACTGCGCCACGACTGGCCTCAGATTTTAATTCAGCTTTAAAATACTGGTTTGTATTTCTGGCAGGTCCCTATATTTCTTTCAGTGGTATAGCATGTGAATGTAAGCGTGATGATTGTGGGTTTGATTTCCGATATGCTTCAATTATTTCGTTTCCTCCATCTAATAACAAAAAAAAAGCGTAGAATTCTCTTATTTCAATAAAAACGCAATGACTCAAGAATTAAGCTATGTGTGAGGGACGAGCTGTCTTAACAATAGGTTCCCGAATCTCTTTGTCTGTATCGGGGATACAGCGTGAAGCTAATGCTAATAATATTAAAAAATATATATATTTTACTCTACATTGCATCTTATCATACATTTTATTCTGCAGATATAATATTCAGAATATCAGATTGAAGTTTCATTACTAATTTTATTGGAATAAAAAAATTAAAAAACCAAACAAAATGGTTAATTACAAATAAACTCACGCAAGAAAAATCATTAACGCCGCAGCCAAAAATAAGAGAAAAAGAAAAAGAAAAAAACAACATTAAAGAAAATAATAAAACTCGCTTTCCAAGGCATTAACAAAGAAACGTTACCAAAAGAAAGTCTAAGAGTAGGAGGCGCGATGTGAGCTCGCTCTTGAATTTCTATGGAAAAAATATTCTTTTGAAACAACCACTTATCTAACAGTATGCCTATTTTTTTTTACTTCACGCTGTATCCCGCATACAGCAAGACAGAGGAAAGCTAGTGTTATGACACTCCGTTCTTTAAGGACCGCCCAGTTTTGAAGACATTGCGTATTGTGTGGTGAAACTCAAGTAGGAATCGAATTGACTGTTACGTGTTTACAGCCAGATGCTGTACCGCTTCTCCACGACGGTCTTAAAGATACATGAAAAAAAAATTAAAAAATCAGGTTCACGCTGTATCCCGCACACAGCAGGGTAGGCAGATTGAACCTAGTGTTAAGACACTCCATTCTCCACTTTCTGCTGAGTTATGGAGGCATTGCGTGTTGAGTGGCAGAGCTGAACGCCGCGCTTAGCTTCGACACCAGAGCGAAGAATTGGAAATATAAATTTAAGTAAATATTTCATCTCCTCGAGTGGAGATCGAACCCACAACCAGTCGGTTTACAGTCACACTTCGTGCCACTGCTCCACGATTGGCCTCAAAAAAATACAGCTAACTAAAAATATATTTTTATATAGACACGTCTTTTTCCAGTAGTTATCTAGGGCTGCAGCCATTTCGCAATACACACAAATGTACTGACTATAACATGAGCTATCACCAGATTTACTGTGCCACATTATTTCAAGTAAATTCAAGTCACAAGCGTGCGACCGTAACTATGGTTATAGGTTCGATTTGCAATCGAGGAAATAAAATGCTTAAAATTTTCAGTTTTTGGCTATGCTTTCCTCGTTGGAAAGAAGAGGAGTTTGTTCCACCGCTAAACGGAAGTGTCTTGACGGGAACGGACTGTCTTAACACTAGGTCCCCAGGTTCCCCCTGCCAGGTACCCTGCTATGTGCGGGATACAACGTAGAGCTAGTGTAAACGTTTCGTTCTAGACATGCATTGTTTTTTAGTTTTCAGTTTCTTGCTGTATTTCACATCTGGCAGATCTAACAGAATAGAAGATTGTAATGTAAAGTCACTCCGTTGCCCACTCTCCGCTTAATTTTCGTGACAATGAGTGTTAATAGCAGAACCAAACGCCGGACTATATCTCGTTACCAAGGTAGCAAAATGGAATCGACGACCATCATATTTACAATCAGACTCATTGCCGCTGCACCACAACGTACTCGATAATTAATAAAAATATTTTAATAAATAAAGATACTTAATAAACATCTATGACCATTTTTAATGAAATTTATTAAACGCTGTTCAACAGATTATACCATAAAAGGCAACACATTCCACAGATAACAAAGAATCGATAGGCCTTTTAAGCACAAAGGCATTAAGTCAAACAGCCGTAAATTAATAGTAGTGGAATTCACTATTATTTGTTACCTGCTTTGCCTTTATTGAATATTGATTCTTTATATTATTTAATTAATTTTGAATAAATTGTCTACTACATTACATAAACTACTATAGTATCGAAATTTTGCTTTTTTATTTGATAACGTGAGCGAAACTGTAGATACAGCTTATAATATTGAAAAAATATGTTTATATGTAAAATAATAAGTGTTTGTTCACTTATGTTTTCATACATTAATATTAAGTTTTTCTCATTTTAATATGCGTCAAATGTTCAACCAGTTTTGTTTTTTGTAGCGCCATCTATTGTCGATTTTCTAAGCTCATATGAGAAATCAATCTATATCTAATTATAAGATGAGTAAGTTAGATAATCTCAAGAAGCCGTGGCTCAGTGGAACAGGGTCGGACTGTAAATGTAAAGGTTGTGGGTTCTATTCAGGGGAATGATTATCTATTTAATTGATTGATTGAAATTATATTTAATTGATTTCCATTCCCCGCTCTGGTAGACGAAACGCAGTGTAGAACTCCACCACACACAAAAATTTGATAATTTGGCGACGCGGGGGCAACGGAGTGCCTTAACACCAGGTTCCCTCCGACTTCATTGCTATTTGTAACATAAAGATTTTGTTGGTTGCTGAAGTAAATATAAATCTAGCAATTGTCGGAAAGTAAAAAGGCATACTTTAGTAACAAATAGGTTTTACCTAATAAAATAAATTTCTAAATGAACTTGTTTCAAATTAAATTAGTCTAGCCAACTTTACTAAGTTTTTAATTAGTCTAGCCATCTTCTAATCACTAAACACTAACAAGATTATATTATAATAGCACTCTGTTCTTCATTTTCCACCAAATTATTAAGGTTTTAAGCGTTAAATTACGAAATCAACGCCGCACATTGTCTCGAAACCAGAGCGAAGTAATGAAAATATGAAATATTTCATTTCCTCAAATGGTAATCGAACCCACAACTTGTCGCGTTCACAGTCACATTTTGTGCTCCTGCGCCACGACTGGCCTCATTAAATTACATCAAATCAGCTTCACGCTGTATCCCGCACACAGCAGGGTAGGCAGAGGGAACCTAGTGTTAAGATACTCCGTTCCCCACTTTCTGCCGAATTCTGAAGGCATTGCGTGTTGAGTGGCAGAACTCAACGTCGCGCTTAACCTCGACACCAGAGCGAAGAAATGGAAATATAAATTTTAGTAAATGTTTCATCTCCTCGAGTGGGGATCGAACCCACAACCAGTCGGACACCTCGTGCCGCTGCGCCACGACTGGCCTCATTAAATTAAATTAGTCTAAATAAACTTCACGCTATTTTTCCTACACCATTCACCGTTACGTCACTGTACACTAACAGGATTATATTATAATACTACCATCGATATATACTTAGGTGTAAATACGGGTACTTATTGCCGCACTCAGAAACGTTAATATTCGTTTAAACGCTATTAAATTGACTCTACATGCAATGTTTCCAGAACTCGATGGAAAGTGGGGAAAGGATGTGTCTTAATAATAGGTTCCCAGGTTCCCTCTAACTATCCTGCTATGTAAGATTATTTATGATTATTAAACAATCGAGGCCAGTCGTGGCGCAGCAGCACGAAGTGTGACTGTAAAATCACACTTCGTGATCACTCTGGTGTCGAGGCGAAGCGCGGCGTTGAGTTCTGCCACTCAACACGCAATGCCTCCAGAATACGGCAGAAAGTGGGGAACTGAGTGTCATACACTAGGTTCCCTCTGCCTGCCCTGCTGTGTGCGGGATACAGCGTGAAGCTGATTTATTTTGATTTATTAAACAACATAAATGTCCGAAGAAGTATCTCGTCGCAGATACAGTGGGTTACATCGAAACGATGAACATGATGTAATATAGCCTATAGCCTTCCTCGATAAATGGACTATCCAACGTGAAAATATTTTTCAATTAGTAGTTCCTGAGATTAGAGCGTTCGAACCAACAAAATCTTCAGCTTTACTATGTTGGTAAGATAGTACCTAATAGAAAAAGGCATCTTTGATTATATCTTATAATAATATTTGTAATACAGATATGCTTGAATTGTTTTTTTTTTGTTTTTCACGCTATATCCCGTACATATGAGGATATGCAGAGGGAACCTGAGAATCTCGTGTTAGGACATTCCGTTCCTTGCTGTTCAGTGGCGGATCTCAACGCACCGTCTGAATTTCTACTGCATATTAACTAGCGTAACTCAACGCCACGCTTTGTCTCGATACCAGATCGAAAGAACTCATCTTCGAGAGTGTAAATTGACCCACTATCACCACATTAAAAAAAAATACTAAAACTTACCTGCAAATAATCTTCGCCTTCCTTCCTCTAGTTCTGCGTACACAGACCGTGTGACATATAGACTCCCAAAAGCTACCGCAGCGTGGTTATTATCGCTCTTTTTCTTTCAATGACACAATATATAACCAATTTCTATTATTAATAATTTATTATCAATTATTATTATTGTTATATTATGAATACAAAACAATAAATCTGTCCTAACGTTATAAACATGAAAAAAAATAACACATCCACTTCAAATATTAAGATAATATTAGAAAATTATTTATTAATTCAAAATTGATATATTTAATTAACAATTTATTATTAATAAGAACCTTATTTTCGCGTTTTTCTTTTTTAATTTAAGACTATAACGCGTCAGAACGCTTTCGGCCTTTGACAGCTGACTGGTGGTAAAAATGCGGTGATTCCCCGCGCATGCGCTCTGCCCACAACGTAGGTAGAATGGGGTTCAGATAACGCGGATTTATCACGAGATAAGCTTAAATATACTTAAATTTATCTATCGAGGCCATCGTGCTTAGTCGAAGAAGACAAAGAAGGAGAAGAGATTCGATTCTGGATTCAGGGAATATGTATATTTTGTACGTTTTTAGGTTCACACTGTATCCCGCACATAACAGAATAGGCAGAGGGAACCTGGGAACCTAGTATTATAACACTATGTTCCCATGACGTACTCCATTCTCCACTTTTCGCTGAATTCTCAAGGCATTACGTGTTAAGTGGCGGAACTAAACAGCGTGCTGTCTTTCTACCAGAGCGAGAAAATGAAACCAAATAATTCCCCCGAGCAAAAATCGAAGCTACAACCGTCGCGTTTACAAACACACATACATACATACATATACATATTTAATATAAACGATACAACCCAACGCAAGTTCTGTAAAATCAAAGAACCATCTGTATTTAGTGAGGCGAAGATCAAAGAGTAAAGATATACGTAGCTACTAACTATGTCGTGTTCATCAATATTAGTCAAACTTAATTATGGTAGGGATAATTTAATTCATCTATATTCTTTTAAAAAAAAAAAAATAACTTCACGCTGTATCCCGCACACAGCAGGGTAGGCAGAGGGAACCTAGTGTTAAGACACTCCGTTCCCCACTTTCTGCCGAATTCTGGAGGCATTGCGTGTTGAGTGGCAGAGCTCAACGCCGCGCTTAACCTCGACACCAGAGCGAAGAAATGGAAATATAAATTTAAGTAAATATTTCATTTTTCATTTCATTCCTCGAGTGGGGATCGAACCCACAACCAGTCGATTTGCAGTTTATTCTTTTATATGAAAATATATAAAACTGTTCCGCTACTAAGTGACTGACAGACAATTATGGGCACAGGAATAAAGGGAGGCTGGGTGGTCCAAAGCTAAAATGCCCATCCCAGAAGAGTCTTTTGCCCACACCAGAAACATATTTACTTAACAAAAACAATGGCCTGAAAAGTTTAAGTTCAAAATTAACAAAAAATTACCTCAAAAATGTTAACTCGAGCCGTTGTACCATGCGGCGTAAAACACTGAAATTGGATATTGAAACAACCAAGAAATCTGTTTTTGAGGCGTTTAGGGGACCACAAAATTCTCAAAATTCTTATGAGAATGGTAAAATGTGAGATTCTACATTTTAGAAAATATCTTGTTACTACATTTTCTTAAGCAAAGTATTCACTAGAGGTCCATGTTATAAAATTGAAAATAGTTTTTTACACCTTAGTCATCACTGGTTGTGGGTTCGATCCCCACTCGAGAAAATGAAATATTTAATTTAATTTATATTTTCATTTCTTCGTTCTATAATGCCTTAAGTGTCTTAACACTAGGTTCCCTCTGCCTACCCACCGTGAAGCTGAAAAAAACACACACACACATCTTGTTACTACAATGTATGTTTTCATTTAACAGATATACACACGTTTAAAAGAAAATACAAAAATGTTCTTTTCGAACTAACAGTTCCTTGGATTAACTCGTTCAACCAAACAAACTCTTCCTTTTCCACATTATAATATTAGTATAAATAGTACAGAGGCCAGTCGTGGTGTAAAACCGACTGGTTGTGGGTTCGATCCCCAATCGAGGAGATGAAATATTTACTTAAATTTATATTTCCATTTCTTCGCTCTAGTGTCGAGGTTAAGCGCGGCGTTGAGTTCTGCCACTCAACACACAATGCCTCCAAAATTCCGCAGAAAGTGGGGAACGGAGTGTCTTAACACTAAGTTCCCTCTGCCTACCCTGCTGTATGCGGGATACAGCGTGAAGCTAATTTAATTTAATTTTTTAGTACAGATATAGATTTAAAGCCATATTAAGCTTATTGTCGACTTAAAAGCACGAAAAGCTCAAAATTACCACAATCGTGATTCTAACACTATATCAACTTCCGGTACATAAAATACAAAAGAACTTACAACTTTAATACTTATTTACTTTATAATAAAGGTGGATTTCCCATACGATGCATTTCGTGAAGAACTATCACGAATCACGTTAGTTGAAAGAATGAGTATTGTTTCAAATCAATGTTTGAATGTTAATACATGTTGTTAAAAAGGGGTCGTGGGTTCGATACATGGTTTTGAATGCAACGACCTATTTATAGTTGAATAATGTTTTTTTTATTTCTTGTTAGCATTAAACTTAAAAAAGATGAAAAAAACAGAATTAATAAACATTTGCCACTGTTAATATTTAACCACACTTTTAATAAATTCTTTAATTTTTTGCAACGTTAAAACACTCCATTCCCCACTTTCGGCCGTAGTTTGGTGGCATTGCTTGTCGAGTAACGTAACTCAACACTGTGCTTTTGCCTTGACACCGAAGTGAAATAATGAAAAGAAATGAAATAACAAAAAAATATGAATTAATGTCCTCGAGAAGAACTCGAACCTAAAACCTGTCGCTTTAACAGTTAATATTTAATGAATTAACCATTTTATATTATAATTAGTTATTTATTGAATTACATACTAATGTTTAATTTCTTAAAAATAAAATAAATACAATGTCCGCCGATAGATGGCGTTACAACGGAATAATTCAGGCTATCGTTTCGTTCAATGGCGATCTTTGTTATAAAAAATTTTGGTATTTTTGATGTCTAAACTAGGCTTGTGTCGATCGGTCAATCTACGTGATTGATGTCGATCTCGATCAGTTGTGACAATGAACCGGTTCATATGATTCGTTCATTCGAACGAATCTGGGGGCACGGCAGTGCCCCCGTCAAGTCG